>PPHD01014932.1:0-16399 GCA_002909625.1 Bambusicola thoracicus | reverse complement strand
CCAAAATTTCCAAAACCACAAAATTACCCTCAGCATTATAAATAATCGAGATTTCCACATCTCAGTGTTACCATATATAGTTGCTCTCCTTTGTTGTACGCTGAGCAGCACTGAACTATTCTTTCTATACTGAGGTGATAACTTACTGTTATCCCACACTTGTTGGACTACTTGCTCATTATGATGGGCTTTCCTCAAAGGACTTTGCTGCTTATCCAGTACAGATTTTTTTTGCCTTTTACCAATATGATTTACTACAACAAATAATGTGTATATCATCTAACATCTAGTACATTGTGTTTTATCATATTCCTATTGTATTCTTTGTAAAGGAGATTAATTTGGTTCTGAAGTCTCTCTTCTCATGCTTCATTATTTTAAGATTCTTGATGATTTTAGAAACTTTCTTCTATCCATTCTGACTCCTACTATATCAGAATACTTTCTGACCTCTATTGCTCTTCACTTTTGTATTGACTGGTTCCCCCACCCCATTTTTCTGTCAGCAAAAACTGTCTCACCTTTCTTCACATTTCTTCTGCCGGGTCATCAATACAGAAAGGAAAAAAAAAAATACAAAAAAAGCCCAGTGCAAATTCTAATGCTCACGGCATCATCCCACTTATAAACTCCCTGCATACCCACAGGTAACCTTTGTATCAGATATACAAGCCAGTTCTCTAGCCACCTGTATTGTTCTGTTTTCTGACCTTTATAGGGCACGCTTTTCTGTAATTCTGTGTCAGAAATATTCCTTAATTCCGATGTGTTTTGCCAAAAGTTCTCTAGTCAACACTTTTGTTACTTTAACAAAAGAAAGAAAGGTATAATTTCCCATTCCTAGTACTCATTCCTGGAATGTTTGGGTATTTTCCTTGCTCTTTTCTCTGTATCTGTATCTTGCTGTAGTCTTGCCATAACAGTCAGATTTAATAACAACTTTCATCTAGTTCGGTCCTGTACCTTCAAGTTTTCCTACTGATCTTTACCATTCTGTATGACAGTATCAAGACAAAGCTCTTCAACCTGTGCTAATATGCCTTAAAGGCACACTTTGGTGGTTGAAAGCACTTGTCATAATTTTAGTGCCTAACAACACAGCTAGATGGATCTTTATTACACATTCATTCCCTTGAGTGTCTTAACTTTTTAATTATAATTATTACCCAACTGTACATTTTATGTCTATTTGCAGCTTTTTGTCTTCACTTTCATTATGAAGTTATTCATAGTGCTGTTTTGAGACAGGTCTGGATAATAGTGCTGCATTTTGAGAGAAACATGCTAGTAATGTTCTATAGGATTTCAATAGACAGGTATGCCAGCTACCATGTGTCTGTGATTTGCTGCGAGGTTGTTTAAAACTCAGTTCTTTGTAATTACTCTACCTGGAAACAGATGGATCCATCAATATATATTTTTTTAATTATGCCATTACAATAAAAAAGTGATGCAGTATCATTGATTATTTGTATTTGAAAGATGAGTCTAGAAGGCATGAAATGAGAGGAGTTGTGGTACAAACATTGCTTGTTTGTGTGGTAATCTTCTGTATGGCTATATGGCATGGTACTTCCATCATGTTTTGTGAGCATTTCATGATACTTTCTAGTATATGAACAAAGCACATAGTGCACCATCTTTGTAGAATAATTGCTACGATTTTTATCCTTTCTTTTAGTAGATAATGAAGGATTTGGCTTGCTGTTGTCTCTGAATTTAGCTTCATGAGATCTTTATATGGAATATTTGTGACTTCTTCTAAACTGCTTATAAACATTCCAAGTAGATGTATCGCTCTCTATGAACAGGAGATTTCTATTGACTTGTGTATAATTTTGATGCTCTCTTCTGCTGCTCAGAGGTCATTTGAATAACCTTGCTAATTGATGCAAGGTTATTTATGCAACAAATAGCTGACACAGCAGAAAAAAGTTTTGCCAGAGAAGTTTAACTTAAATAAATAAATAAGTAAAGGCTTATTCTCTACTTTTTGAATTATGATTGAATACATTGGTCCACTGCAAAAATGACATGCAATGGATGTCTTCTTTTAACAGCTTTCTTTGCTCATCAATTTTTCATAGGTAAGGTCCAGAACATTAAAATTTGGGCACGAAAAACCCCCAGTAAAAAATATTACATTGAGATTCTCTTGGAGGAGGATTTCCTTTAAAATAATACACTGACATTCAAACTATTCTTTGTTCATTTTCCTAATGAGCCTTTTGTTAGTTTCATGTGCAAAAGGCAGTGGCTCTTCAACTGCTTATTAAAAAGGTCTGTCTGACTGACTTACACATTAATGATAGGGAGAAAGTCTCTTTTGCAGAGATGTGCCTGTGAAGAAGAGACTAGACATCAAATCCTGGTGTTAAAGCATTCTCTAAAAAAATAAAAACCTGTGTGAGGTTCTCTGGTGTGGTGATGACTATAGGCCTTTGAAAAAAATGGGCTAAGATCTGCAAGACTGTTTTTTTCCTTTTTTTTCTTTTTTTTCCTTTTTTTTCTTTTTTTTTTGGTGTGTGTCTCTTTTGCTGTCACAGCTTTTCTAAAGATTTTTCAAAGCAGGACACAGAAGAGGATTTGGTGGATATGCATCAGGAGTAAAGCATACTATCAAGAATGTTAAATTACATTAAGTTAGAATAAATAAGGAAGTATAAGGGAAATGTAGTACACTCCTTATAGTGTGAAGTGAAATAACAATGTCAAAAACATGAGCAAATATTCTTTTTTCCCTTCTTTTTTTTCTTTTTCTTTCCATAAGTTGACTTCATTCTAGTGATTAATCTCCTAGTATTTTTTTCAAAGGCCTTGAAGCCATTTATAAACAAAGTGTACACCTTACTGAAAAAGAAACCAAAGATATTTAAAGCTATTGAAGTGTATATCATTGTTTAGAAAAGGTACATCTTTAGACTTTTTTTTTGGGTTTGCAGTAAAGTCGATGAATTTGGAGTTGTGTCTCCTTAATGAAAAATTAACTAAATTTGGACTTAAAAATTGAACAATTTTGCAACAATATATTTTATTTTACAGTTTAGAAAACTGGTTACAATTGTTTCAGCCATATTGATAGATTTAGGCTAATATCATGATGTTTGAAGATAATTTCAGTGTGGGTCTCTAAATATCATATATGAAGTGGGAGATGTTCTGTATTTTGAAGTACAAAATACAGGTTAAGTAGCAATTGCATAACTTTAGATGTATCTTTCTAGCTGCAGTTGAAGGGTATTCAGAATTCTCAGGTGTCTGAGATCTGCAAAATTCGTTTCTGGAATGAGTTGACTTGATACTTTAAGAGTATCTAACAAAAGCTGCTTTTTTTTGCAGTTAGCTATAAAAAGTTGTTGAGTGTACTGAATGTTGCAATAGGTACTCTTGCAAAATAATTTAATGCCTGCTACTGTATCGTGGATGTTACTGTGTCTTTATCGTCCAGTCAGTAAGTTTCAGGAAGAACGAAGTGCTAGCTAAGTCTTCGCAGTATCTAACAAGCCTGCAAGTAGCTCATTTTTTTACTTCAAACTGTTTATTCTAATTCATTTGGTGGCTTTGGAATCACTTTTTGCCTTTATTTCCCTCAAAGAATCTCTCAATCTCTGTAGCAAAGTATTCATTACTGGGCATCCGCACGCTCCAGGGAACCCGCAGTTTGCAGCTTTCTAGTAGAGACTGTGAAACCTATCTCCTCCTCCAAATCTTAGCTAAATTAGTGTTGCACAGAGAAGCAGTTGAGGATTTTGCAATTTGAGGTTTTTTCCATATTCTGTTCTGGGAAGTTGAACGTTGACAATGCTCAGAGGGCTCTGATAATCTTTCATTCAAGTCCCACTGAGTGCTCACTCCCTATGGAATCTGAGACTTGATGGATTGCATAACTTTTTATTTTAGGTAATCTATTTTTTCCACATGTTTTGACTGTAGGTGCCAATATAAGCTGCTAAATACAGCTTTGGAAAAGTGAGACAGTTGCAGCTAAAATTAGAAGTCTTTTTCTGATAATCTGATGATGTAAAAGATGTTAATTCCTTTGTCTCCGGAATTGTTCACTGGTCTGAAGTGCTTACCTTGCATGCCTGCATCTCACCTCTTGCCTTAAATAATGGGATTGAGGGTACAAATTGAACTTCCGGTACTGTTTCCTGTTTGGAAGTCAACTGCTTACAGTTTACATGTTTTTTAAGAGTTGTCAAAGCTTCCAACTTGGTGTAATCTGCATTTAGAAAATAGGGGAAAAGATGTACAAGGTGAGCATAAGCATACAGATAAAGGAAAAATACAGTGTGTGAAATATGTTGCATGGAACTCAGAAATGTTTTCAGCAATTACTGTATCCTGCAGATTTAAGACAAACTGACTTTATCTTTTCTTTCTATTGTTTGGTTTGACATTACAGGACTGTGGATTCACTGCTAATGATACTCTCATAATCTTTCAAATGAGGTGCCAGGGGTAATCAGATGTATAATTTATGGGAAACTGTTGCACAGACATCAACATTGTTCAACAAAAATAAAAATTCTTTTTGTAATAAATAAGCAGTATATTCTAGAATAAATTCTGGAAATCCCTGCAAGCAACGTAAAACTGCACAATGCATGGCAGCTTTTTTAACACTGAAGGCAGCATGTTGCATTAATCCTACAGATAAATTTTCTTTATAAGCCTGCATGCCATGAGACACAAAGCACCTTGGAATATCCTCTGCATTTCTCAACGATGGAAAGAGGGTTGATATTGTCAGTGGGTGTGCCATTTCAGAAGGCACTCATTTACCATGCTCAGTACAGAAGGTTATTAATACAGGAGTTGATCTTGTAATGTGCAGAGTATCTTTGGAGTTTGCACATGTTTAGAGAGAACTGTGAATGACCAACTGATGGTTGGCAGCAATTGCAGTCTCAATGAGAATTTTTATGCGCGGATCTTTTAGAGTTCTATTTATGGCCACAGAGTATTTTTTTTTTTAATCTACTGTTGCGGAAGATCAATCTTTTGTTCTTCCCTTGATTTAGGGGAGTTCTGTGCCAGAGATCTGAACTATGTTGAACAAATCCTCGAGATGTGTTCTTTGGGCTTTAGACTGGAGCACCATTTACCTGTTAGACCGTGATAATGGCAGAATCAAAGATTGGACTGCTAACTGCTCCAAGGATGGGGGCTAGCAAAGGGGCTTGCACTTCAAAGTAATTGTCCTGCTCTCCTTCTGTAGAGTGTTTTTTGAGGTGGATATTTTGTGCGTGTTTATATGTAATTCAAGGCTTGAGCATGGCAGAGAGAGGGAAAGGCTTGCCTCAAAAGAGTTCTTTTAAGAACCCCAAAGAGCAAGGATTGTTATGTCTGTTTTATCTTTAAACATCAGAAAGACTTTAATTAAGATATCCCTGGGTTCATGTGAGTTTGCTAGAGCTCACTCACCAGGAGGGTTTTCTAAGCTCTTGAAACTCATTTTTAATGATACTGCTTCCAGAGAAATGTCTGAAGACAGACACTAAAAAATGCAATATGTAGTATTATCATATCATATCATATCATGTACTCTTACTGTTATAACCCGTCATAACTGATTTACATTAAAAATAAATATAGAAAGTCTAGCAGTCTGTCCAGAGAAATAGAAGACAACAACATCTTGGTTTTAATTAAGCTTTTGGTTCCTCTGCAACCTTGTTAAATTTACTTAAATCTCTTTGTGTCATTTTTTTTTTTAATATCTTCTTTTGGATGATGACTAGAATAACTTTATTTTAAAAGCAATCCCATGACTTTTAATGCTACTACAGTTATAAAATGTGAATATGGGAATGAGAACCTTTGTGCCTCAGTCTCCCATTGATAAAACAGGGATGACAATATTTCCAGCTTCACAGAAACATTCAGAAGTGAGATTTTTAATTGTTTGAGAGGTGTTAGATGTTATGGCAATAAGGGCAATAGGAAAACTCATTAACTTGTTAATAATTAATTAGTTAATAATTGTGAAGACAATAATAGAAAATGGAAAGCACTGTACAATGAAATGGTCAGTATTACTAATACCAAGAATGTGCCTGACTTTTTATGATGGCTGAGCTGCTTGAAAAATAGCAAAGTAAAAAAAAAAGGTCTGCTCTCAGGACAGAAAAAATGCAAAATATAACTAGTATAGCTTAAAAAGACAAGCACAAAATCTATTAAACTCTACATTTAATTCTGCTTATAAAGAAACATCTCATTTCAGTTAGATTCCTATAAAGTCTTTATCCTGGCATGAAGTAGATACATGAGAGCAATTTTAGATCAAAATATTCCAGCTACTTTGAGGAAGTTGCATGACTTGCAAAATTATATTTAAATCGGGTTCTTTGAAATGACAACCATATAGGTAAATAGATACATTTATCTATTTATTTTTTAATAAACCTCTGTTAAGGTTTCTTGAAATACTAGATTACTGTGTCAATGATTTACTTACATGGATATTGTTAATGTTTTCTTCTTAACACAATCATATTAAATTTTAATGACATGGATTGTAATATCTAACTGGTATCTGGGAGCTTGTGGATAGCCCAAAGGTTTTATACAAATTTATATGTATAAAGCTCTCAGTGATATACTTTGCCAGTAGATATTGTACCTTGAGTAGTCAGCTCTGCAAATCCCTTCTCACAAAAGATTAAAAACATCCTCCTATTACATCTAGAGACTTCTTTTTGTTATTCAAAGGCATGAATATATTTAGAAAAATGTATATGATTTTTAATGCCTTAAACCAGAAAGCTACCTTGATTCCCATTAAAAATTGGAATATTTAATGTTTTTGCTGCTTCTGTGGTGCTTTTTTGATATTGTGAAGAAGAACAAAAAAGATTTCTGAGAACATATAAAACAAAAAACTGTGTTTGAAGTATTATAATAAAACAACCTTCTTCTTTTAATGCTAAGTCCCTTTTTAATGAAGATCCTCTGGCAGCTCTTGAATGTATAACTAGTTTATATCATGGGATGAAGCTGTCTGTTCTGATGATTGACATGAGCCCACATTACAATGTGATTCTGAAAATTAGTCCATAGAGGTCCTTTTCAGGTACTACTCAGACTGAGAGCTGCCCTCCAACTACAGTAGAGCCTTTTTAACCCCGCTCATTGGTATTCTAATCTGGAAGTGCTGTCCTGCTTTTTAAATAACTCAGGCATTCAGGCTAGTACCCCCCTTGACACATTACTTAGCCAAAGGATTCAAATGAGATTCAAGAAACATGCGGTACAGCACAAAGGGATTGGAATATGCACAATTAATAATCACACAGTTAATTCATTTTTAATGCAAGGAGGTTTTCTGAAATTTCACATTCAAATTTGTAACACAAAGTAGTTGCTGTCTATTCCCATTATGCTGCCAAAATACCGTAATGATAAAAATTTCCTTATTTTTCTCTGTGTGAGTATGTGGGTGCACACACACGCTAAAAAACAAACAAACAAAAAAAACCTGAATAACACTTTGGTTGTGATGCAAACTGATAAAAGCTAGAGGGTTCAAAGTCAAAGATGGCTTAAGTCAACTGTGAGCAAAAAAACCTAAGATCCGTGATATAAGTCAGAGGAGGCAGGTCATTTAGCTTTCGGTGGCAAATAGCCTAACTATTGCCATTGGTATCCAGACCAGAATATTGTTTAATCAATTGTTTGCTTTCTTCACTCATACTGTTGGTTGTTTTCTGTTGGTTCCTGGAGATATTTTTGTGGAGATGATCCCAATGCCTCTTCCAAGTGGATGTATACTTTTGACTCAAGGGAAAATTCCACACCACCAATGAAGGAAATAATATTTTAGGCACTACTACCCATGCAACTTAAAAATAGCAATTTATGATTTGCTAAGAAATTGTTTTGGATCTTTTGTTTTTACTGGATATCATTTTAGGAGCTCCTAGTGTTCCTCCTGAACAATATATATTGTTTGGAGTAAATACATGAACACCGAATACAGAAAGTTTTAGGGAATAATAGTAATTCTGCATGAAGGCAGCTGCTCAAGCCCTTCTAAAAAGCTCTCCATAGATCACCAGACATTTTCAGAGGGATCTGCCAGATAAATACAGCGAGTGCACTTTATTATCAGTAGGAAGCTGACCTTTACCAACCGTTACCATGTTGAAGCACGATTCCCTACCCCTTCCTTTTGTGTGGCCCTCACTGCCCTCTGCTCAACTTATTCAGGCCTTCTGCTGGTAAATTTTACCCCATGAAGAGTGTCTGAAAAAAAACATGCTTAACTCCTACTTAAACCCTATTTTAAAGACTTAAGTGGTGCATAAGCTTTATGTTCTCACTGCACACAGGGATCAACTTCATTCTCTGTGATTACATTTTACCAGGGTCTGCTTGAGGAGACTTGTGTAAAGGCTGCTTTTGCACATTTCTATTTTTAAAAAGAGGAGTTGAACTATTTCCTTCCAGAACTGAATCTTCCTAATCATGCATGATGAACAAAGCACATTTTATAACATTAAAAAGTCTAGAATGTTAAAGAAAATTAATATCATAATGCAGCATATTTGAATGAACTATCACAAATAAATAAATAAATGTTGCAAAGAATTAAAATTAAAACTTGAAACGTATGGGGTTTTTTAGACTAAGTATTTCACATGGCACATCTGTTGACAGGGAAAATACCTGCCATTTTTTTTGTACCCAAGAAATCCCAAACCTGCCCAGATGAGGTTTTAAATGATACAGCACTTACTGAAAGAAATGGAGTCAGATAAAGGATATCTGAAAAGCAACTGGAGATATACATGGGGGCAGTCCTGATCCCAAACAGTAATGATCCCACCTACACTAATTTTTGGGAGGTGGTAAAGGAGTCAGTAGCTGTAATTTCTGGATTGGATGGAATATACATCCAGATTTTGCTGAGCCAGACAGTGCCTGTCCTGTCTCAGACATGGGATGGGGAGGTGTCATTCACAGCTGAGAGGTATGCAGCATGCTCCTGCACCACCCTTGATAAGCAAGTTTTCTTGTACCACCGTTGTATTCTCTATTTGTTACTCTGTTATTAATGTTAAAATAATTGATTAAACTAGTAGAGTTACCTCAGTTTACATTTTTTGTGTAAGCATTCATGACATAAGGATAGGAATATGTATTTTGTTACCTTTTAGATTCTGTAAATGTGTATCACGTGTGGGGTTTTTTGTTTTTTGTTTTTTGTTTTTTTCCTAAAATGACACTGATAATATTCAAAATGGAATTTAGTTGTGTGGGTTTGAACTGGAAGATCCATCTTAGGGGAAAAAGTTAACACACATTTCTAGAAGCAATGCTATCGTTAGTGCTATGTTTAGTTAGTACTATCTAAGGAGCACACAAGAATGTGATCTTGGGCTAAACACTTCTTGAACATAAAATAGATTCTACCTGAAAGTAATCATTGTTTTATATTGTTCACCTGCATCTCACTGTTATTACGTTTCTGGAGCAGAGAGAAGGGCAAGAGCTTATTTAATTAGGAAGGCACTTGCTAAATAGAATAGAAGGAGGACAGGTGATCTTTAAAAAGATTTGAGATAAAGACTACAAAGTCAGGAATGTGGTAAACAGGCTTCAAGAAAAGAAGTAAATTTTAGCAGGAAGCAGCCAAATAGAATGAAGATGTCAAGAATGATTAAATAAAATTATATCTTACAAAGGTTTTCTGGTTATCAAGAATGGCACCTTTATTAAGGATCTATTTATTTATTTATTAACAATGCTCAATTCTCCTGAGAAACAAGAGCTAATATTTCTATTTTGCAAGCATCCTTACCCAGATAGGTTTTCTTGCTTGTTGCTTACTACATTTTTTTTTTCTTTTTGCTTTACTGATGCATTAGTAATATCTCAAATTTGGTAAACTTACAGTATACTATCATGGCTTGCAAAAACCTCATAAAGGCTTGTATATTGGTGCTACCTATCGGTAGTAGGCAATATTTCATTAACTGTGGAATTTAAGCTTTTAATATTAAATGCACATAATTCTAGGTATTTGATGTGACACTGAAGCCATGGTTGCACTTCGTTGTTACAATAAAATCAGCCTTATGGACTGCAAATCCTGACGTGATGGCAAAAAGATGGTTTGTTAAACCTTTGTTTTATATTGTCTCTTTCCAGTTAGGATCACATTATTCTGTTCTTAGTGAGAGGAAGAGCCACATCACTTCCAGGGCAAATTGTTCTGCTGCCTTCTCGAGGCATAAAAGCAATCACACACACAAACACATGCACACAAAGCTATGCTTTACAAGACACATGAAATAAAGTTAACTGTGGAAAGCTTGTGCTTTCCTAAAGGGAAAAAGACAGATCAGGAGGGGTTGTGTGGTGCTATGAACCTCCCAGAACTGCCTGGTGGCTACAGTTGCTAGCCTGGTAAGAAGGACCCAAGTGCACCCATGTAGGCTGTGATGACCCAGCCAGATTCCCCAGCAAAATCTGTCCAGAGCTGGGCCACTTCAGTGGTGAGAGTTCTTGTGATGCCTCTGCACCATTCTCCTACCTGGTATTATTACTTGCCACATATGATCCTGATCCCCACATGCATCGCAGAAAGTGAGCCCATGACTCAACTTGCTCTGTGGTAGGCATTAAACTGCTGTACCTCTGGGAGGACAGAAGAACCCTGTAACTTAGATTCACCAGAAGAGAAATACCTGGTTTCTGACTATTACCCTGAAACACGCTTTTTCTGGTTCTGCATGGAAATTTTTTACTATACTGATTCAAGCCTGTGTGCACATGTATGTAGGGAGAGAGAAGGATTCTAAAGTGTTTTTTTTTTTTTTTCCCCTCTTGTTGAATAACCTGAGAAAACTCATAAACCTTGGCTTAGCGGGATAACACACAGGCAGACTGTCTGATTATGCTCTAAATGGTCTTTGTGGATTTAAGTTATAAATGCATTATAAATGTAACAGCTTTTCTGGTGTAAAAAATCAAGAAGGCAGATCAGGAGGCCATATGGTATATAATGGAAATGAAATAGGTTTTATTTTGCTGATGTGGAGGGTAGAAGTAAAGGAATTGTTTTGGTTAAAATAGACAGTGTAACAGAAGGATGGAGTGGAAAGGCCAAGGACATCTACCTGTTTACTACAGTGTTAATTCCTTCAGTTGCTATTGAGTACCAGCATCTGTGTGAAGCAGTTATTTTCTTAATATGCAGAAGATGGTATAGTTGGATATTACAGACCTTGGCATGACACTCACTTCTACTTTTCCTTTAAATGGCTGAAGAATGATGTAGCTTTCCCTAAAACATTGCATTTCTGTGAAAGAAACCTATAATTTTAGCCAGAAGGAAATGCAGACCAACCTCCATTCTAGAACAGGAGCGACAGTTTTTTTCTTGGCCCTCTACCAAGTTTTGGCTATGAAACCCATCAGCCAGCTGCATCTGTTCGGAGTCACCCTCCTGATGCCATTTTCCTCACTGGCTGCAAGGGACTCACTTGCTGTTGCTTATTTGGCAATGAGGTCTTGAGCACGTTTTGCCTGACAAGCATATGTATGATCAAAAAGGTCCCCCTCCTCCATGCTCATTTATGTTCACACTATAAATCTGCTTTCTGGCCTTAGAGCTGATCTCATCAGGAGTAAATCCAGACCATCACTTTCAGACAGTTATATTGAGAGTGTAACCCCGTGTGTGTATTAGCCTCTTTCTTTTGTGAAGCAAGGTTTAAACGCTACATCAACAGATTTAAATGGACAGTTATTGAAATCAGCAAGATAGTCTTATGTGAGACATTCATAAATTTTCTGGAGAATAAGTTTCAACTGTGAAGCAGTTTTTTGAGACCTAGGTTGGTGGAGTGGGAAATATTTTTGTAAATGAACTACTATGTGTTCTTGACTGCTGCTGCTCCTTTTTTTTTTTTTTAAAGGTGAAATAGCTACATCTCTAGGGAAGGCTTGGTTGTTTGCTTTGGAGTAGGTACAAAAAATTAAGAAGAGATTCTCATTTATTCCTTCTCATTAAATTATTGTATACCTTAGCAAATACAGTTTGGCTGGTCAACATCCTTGTACATCATTTAAACATTTTGTCATTACCCATCAGTACATTTTAGCAATATACAGTTTCCTCTTTCACTGAAGTAGATTCACAGCAGTTTCAAATGTCTCTCTCTTTCTCATGGTGGGGGGCTTTAATTCTTGAGAATTCACATCCCTCTTGCTCTTCTGTGCCTTTGGTTAAGTAGAGACAGTAACTATGAGTCCCTCGGTGACTAAAATGCCAAACCACACATGACACCCTCTTTGCACTCCCTATTAAAATTTTACAGGTCAAAAATCCAAAACCCACTTAATAAAAATTGTTCTTCATCGTAAGTGACAAGAGAGAACAGGTCAATCTATGGAATAATGGTGCAGTAATTAGAACCTTTGTAGTTGATAAAGTGTGACTGTTAATCAATGTTTGGCTAATTAATCAATATTTTAATCATTAGACCTTTTAAATTTGTTTTAATGAGCATTTCCTCTAATTCCCTTGATCCTGTTGCTTCCAACACTTGTATTATCTCTATTAAACAGTAAAGTGTTCATATAACCAGAACATGATGTGGTTTTGTAGATTTTGTAGTTTACTGCTAAGATACATAAGAGTTTCTGAACGTGAGTGAATTTGGGTTCTTAAAAGTGTGTTCTGATGCCACATACCCTGTTTGTGTTTGCGTAGTAACTCTATGAGTCATTTGACATAATGTGTCTTGACAATTTACCAGTGTACTCCCTTAATAAATTTTAATGTTGTACTATTCCTACTTAAGGAAAAATGGAGATGGAATATATTCTACTGAATGCCAGTTATTCATGCCTGGAAAGTCCCTTCTCTTCTCCATACTCACTGAGGACTATGTATTCAGATACTCTGTGAACTGCAACTGTTCCACCATTAGTAAAATGTGATTCTTCTCAGGCTTTTGTCTGCTCTTTTCTTCTGTTATTTGGTGGCTGTCACTCCCGTATTTTTCATACATATATATGTGATGTACAGCAATTATTGCATTGGCCATCTGAAATCAGAATCTGTCATTTTAGCTTTGAAACTTACAGTACTTTGTAGAATACTTGGATTCTTCTCACACAGAGTATTCAGAGAAACATTTTATGTCTTCTGTGTCCTTTTAGAAATCAAAATATGATTCTGTTTACCATAAAATATATAATTAAACTTCTTTTAATGCCAATAACTCTCAAGTGTTTGCTTCACAGTGCAGTGTGCACAGGATAGATCATCTAGCAGTGATAGAGATTTTGCTGAAGGCTGCGTGGGTTGGCCTGTTACATCAACATAGCTTTCTTCCTGGTCTCCTAAACACTTGCTTTTATTCCCTTTCTTCTGTTTGTTGATCTTTCCCTCATCCTTGACTAGGTGTCAGCAAGGAACTGGGAAATAACTTGTTCCAGACATGTAGAAATCCACAGTTACAGAGCTCAAGCTGATCCTCTGCTTTAGCTTAATCCGGAGGGTTTCTAAATCTTTCTTTGCAGGAAACGGGTGATTCATTTGCTCTACAAAAATATAAGTCTCTCCAACTAATGCTACATGCTCTGCTGCTTTAGTGGTTTTGTCTTCTGCAGACACATGAGGATTTTGACATCTCTCCAGAACATTATTCTATTAGACTATTTCTCTTTCTTTAACTCCAAAATTTTCAACTGATTGGAGATTTTAGATATTAATATTAGTAACATTTACTGAGTGTCAAAGTAGTTCATAATATGCTGTCACACCTATGGCTTGGATTATCATCTGTGATTTCTGGCTTTGCAATTCAATTCTGGAAGTGAATGCTCTCATTTTGGAGACTGATTCTACAGATTTTACTGTAGGAAAATTCTGGCTACATTTGCAGTGTGATTATGTGCTTCTGGAATGCTGAAGTGGGGTCTTGACATGTAGATAAAACAAAAGCTGTTTCTTGTAACAGCTACATGATTTATAAAGAAACTTCAGAAAAGCAATTTGCATTCTGCTTTCTAGTGTAACAAAAAATATTTCAGCATTCTGTTACTATCTCTGGAGTCTGTATCAAGTGGGAAAATCTCTGGGGTTTAACTTCAGTGTTACTTTCTAGGCTTTGATAATTTGGCCTACTCCCACCAGCATTAAGAGTGGAGGGCTTGATTCTTACCAAAATGTCTCCACTTTGCCAAGGTTGGTGCAAAGTTCTGCTTGACTTTGTCTGGGGACTTGTTTCTCATCAGTTGATACGAACTCAGATGGGACCTGAAGATGTAATGTTTTTGAACAGGCAAACTGCTGTTCAAAGTCTGCATTGACAGGAATGCACAGGGAGGAAATTTGCTCTTGGATATTTTGTTTGAATGTTTCATTGTTCTGACTATTTTCTGGCCACAATGGAATAATTGTATCTAATCCTACACTTTTTCTCAGGGTGAAGCTTGTTTATTAAATTTTTATGTCAGTAAACTCTTATCTCATTTGCTAAATCTGTGAAATTAGAAATATAGAGAAGTCAGACTATGAGGGAAAAATATATCTTGGACAAAATTATTGCAAGGATTGGAATACAATTAAAATAATTCCTTACCAAAAGGTTACTTTTGTTAAAAATACAATTATTTTTGTATTGCATTCACATAAATTGTGGAGAAGCTCTAGGTAAATAGTTATTTTTATGAGTATTTCACTTAGGAAACTTTTTAATTCATCATATTTTATTAGATGAATGGTAATGAACCAAAACCAATATCATTTATTTTTATTACTACCATAGTTTGAATCACGATGATTTATACAGCCAGATTGTAGCTGTGACTGTAATTACTCTGTTATTGTCAACCATACATTTTTCTTAAATAAGATGTTTTAACCACATGTAAACTCCGTAAATATGGATACTTCTAATCTTAAAGAGCTAATTAACAACATCGCTAGCTTTTGCTGCAGTGGTTTAATATTGATACACAGGAGATCTCACTCACCTGACTATGTATTTTCCTGATTTACAGACTGAATAGTGGTTTTTGACTGTCAAGAATGCTTTCACTTTCCATATGTCTTATCAATATCAAAATCAATATGCTAAAGCAGGACAATCTACAACATTTTAAATATATATATTTTTTGTTTTCTTTCTCTTATTAACCTTTCTCACTAGTGAGATGAGAATATATGTGAGCAAATGATCAGTGAAGAAGGGTGAAATAACTTGCAGCAATATAGTAGATAAGTCCTTAATAGAAGTCTGAAAGAAGCTAAGAAGAACTGTAGAGTTGGTGAATTTGCACATTAAATGTCATACAAACATGGGTTATTTTTAAAAGTACAACTTTTAATAGCAGTTTTCTAATAGTAGTCTTGAATTATGACCATTTCTTATTTCACTGTCTTTTGCAAGCTTCATTTTCTCCATCTCCCCAAACATCCTTAACTGGACCTTAAACAGAGCGTGTTAACATATAGGGCTCAAAATAGGGCATTGTTGAGCCAAGTATACCCTGAAGTAGAATTTGCCTTATTAATGAATACCCTCAAGGCCTAAAACTGGAAAAAAAACAAACAAACAAAAGAAACCCAACAAAACAACAAACAAACAAAAAACTTTCTTTGAGTTCTCTAAGACACAGAAGCACTTATTTCCAGTTTGACTTAAAATAATAATAATTCAAGCATGCTGCTCATACAGAGATAAGTTTTGTCATCTTCCCTCTTCCTTTTCCTCTTGGCAGCAGACACTCACAATGTGTCTAGGGCTCTCCTCAAGGAGGATGGTTGTCCGCTGGTGCTACATTTCCTAGATCTACAGTATTCTTCCAAAGGATATCTTTGAAGGGAAAGTTGAGAAGAAAGTCTTTAGTTGTTGTTGTTGTTGTTTTGTATGATTAGAAGTCTGTTAAATATATGTTTGTTTGGGTTTTTTAATCTTTTTTTCTTTTTAAACAGCCTAATTCTCCTTGTTTTTAAGCCTCACAATTACGGTTGGGTTATCAAACCTTAGAAATGAGCAAATTTCTCTTCAAGCAATGATTTTCACAGAATGAAAAGTATTTGGACATTCTCTCTACAGACCAAGTATAACAACTCTTTTCTTCCCTATTAGTAATCTAGCAGATTTTTTGGATGCCTTTTACCCCCATTGTTAGATTCTTGACCAGGAAATACCTGGTCAAAGGCTATGAGATCAGGCTCTAAAGTAGAATATTTTATAGAAAAGGTTTGGACTGTCTTAAACTTTTGTGTAAAGGTGATGAGGTGATGCCAGCTTCCTTTCCTATGTATCCATCCTTCCTTCTTATCCATGTCCCACTTTCCATGCTCTCATTCTTCAGAGTAGGAATAATATTAAAAGGTTCCCCCCCCCAACATAAAAAAAAAAAAAAA
>PPHD01014931.1:0-16400 GCA_002909625.1 Bambusicola thoracicus | reverse complement strand
ATCACTGGTTGTGACAGATAAAAGTCTGAGGAGTCTAAACCATATGACCCAGTGATTGACTGCAAGCTCAGAGTGAGAAAGGGAAGACCTATGTATGGATTTCCAGGGCAGAAGCAGGCCTGCTTTGTTTAGAGGCATGTAGTTGTATAACTAGCCTTAAATGTTTATTACTGAATGACAAAAGCATAGAAAAGATGCAGGTTTACAGTGCCTAAGAAGGAAGCTTTCATGCATAAAATCACAAGATCACAAGTTTTCTTCAGTTGTGTCAATAGCACAGAACCTGCTGCTAAAACAAGTGCTTGTTTTTGTCACCAATTGTTTGGTATGCTGTAACAGCGATAGATGAGCACTTATCATCAGCATTTTAAGCTGCTCATTATAGGAGTCTGTCCCATTCGTGTTGCACTGTGTCGTTTTAATTAGAGTGTCCTGCTGCTCTGTCAAGCATATTAAAACACCAGTTACAAGTTTTTCCATTTACTCTTTACCTGAAGTTATACAGTGCACACAACACAGGGATTGGCAAAGAGGTTACAACCTACAGTTCGTGTGCCATGCGAGGGATGATTATGCCCACTGGACAGCTGTGAAGAAGGAGATAATTCTCAAGTGAAAAGCAGACACCCAATCCTTCTTTACCAATGAAGAAACATGTACAAGTTTCACACAGGTCAGCTGTTGGTATATTTAAATGAATGCTATCTTTTGAATTTTCCTTCCTGACTTAGAAATGCAAAGGCTCTGCCTGAGAAGAGAGAAAAAGGATTGTTTGAAAGCAGTGATTACTGTTCTACACATGCAACAAACTTTCACCTCAGTCTTGACTATTTCCTGCTCATTTGGAATTATGTTCCCACAAACACAGTCAAGAGACCCTCTAAGAAACCATTAACAGCTATGGGTTGGGGAAGGACTTCCTGAAGGTCAAGATGTAAGCCATGTATCTGTAAACCTTGCTTCTTCTTGCTCAGACATTACTTTATGTCCCCTATTTCCAGCAGCTGATTCTAACCAAACCAAAAGCAGCTTTCAACTTTTCTTTGTCAGTATACTCTTGAGAATACAAGCTCTTAGCAGCACATAAGACTGAAAGTTCCCATTTCCCAACATCTCTTTGTGGTGAAATCAAGGAGTATTTGCAAGCCTGAAACAACACATCAATTCCCTATTCTGACAAGTGTTTTCTCTTTATGTTATTAACTGGAGCCTTCAAAGACCTTTATTACAAAACACCTAACAAGTATTATCACTGTCAAACTAGGGAAAAAGGTAAACTGGAAGGAAACGCCTTGAAGATACTTTACACAGCACTGTCAATATAAATGTGTATCTATATTTCTGAAAGCAGAGTACTTGGCACCGTGGATACTTTTCCACTGTTCTCATTTGGAGTTAACCTGAAACACGACGTCCTTAAAGGTGACCTTCATAGCAGGAGTACATGAGCTACTGATCACAGATCTACAGACAGTCTTACAAGAAAATGAGCATATGTGATCATTCCAGGTGTGACTCCAGACAGCAGCCACCTACTGTAAGCATCCCACATAGACAGCAGTGGCTGCTGCTCTGTTAGAGGTCTGCCTTCAAAGCAGCATGCTGAAAAGCAGCTCAGGGCTGCCCTGCTGGGCAGTCATTGTGTGCCTGCTTAGACTTCGGAGCTGCCCACCATCACCCTGCAGCACCAGGCACCCACCAGTGAGCAGGAGGGAGCTGGGTCCAGGCACCTGTGCTGCTTCTTGGCAAAACAGGCATGTTTGCACAGTGCGTGGGTTGCCATGGCTCAGCCGCTTTCAGTGTCAGTGACAGACCACTAAAGCTAACTAAGATGCTTCTGTAAATGAGGGCAGTTTGTCACACTTGCCAGATACTTTGCTCTGTTTACAAAACAGTGTAAGCTACCCTCCACACAGCCACTCTCAGGGCTTCTTAAATGTATCAGTATACAGAGTTAGCATGGAATAAATTCACATCCTGCCTCACAGACTGGATGCTTGTAAACAGAGGCATAATGCCCAGTCAGGAATTGTATTTACTGCCCACCTTGTATGAAGATCAAAAGCAGCACAGACTATTCAATGTGGTGTATAAAAGAGGGTTTTACTGCATCCTGATCCATTCTTTTGTCCAGCATCTTATAACCTTCATGTTGTGGATTATACCCCCTTCTGTGCTGTACACTTCTCTCACCATGGATTTTTACAGCTTCTGTGGTATTTAGAATATAGGAAAAAATTAAATATTGATAATTCAGCATATCACATAACTGGCATTTAAAAAACTCTCCTGTGCTACCCATTACAAACGCATGTAACTATTGCAATGAAGAGTTAGTCCTACGTATATTCTCCAAATATTTTTCTCCTGTGTGCTGAAAATTTTAGCAGAAGAAATGCTAAAATAGCAACAAAGCATACACTAGTGTGTCATTTCAGCCAGGAACACCCCCAGGCTATCTCCAGCAGCACATACGTAGAAACATCAGCTGCAAAAGCAAGTTCATCGCTATCACTCTGAGGTCAGATAGCTGCAAATCCTGGAACTCAACTCCGCAAATATCCATGGCAAGTTTTGTGGAAACATAACTCTGCAGGAAATGAAAACTGGAAAGAGATAAAGCAGGCTACATCACTAATTTAAAAAGTATTTTTTTGTGATAGCACTCTAACTGGTAACATTCTGGACACTTGGCATCATCCCAAGCTTAACTTTCAGTTCTAAAGCCAGTCTGTCTGTGTCTTCAAAAAGAAGTCACCTTTATGTGAAGTTACTCTCACAAACTTACTGCAAGCCTACATATTTCATATGGCCTCAAGTTGCACCAGGGTAAGTTTAGGCTGGATATCAGGAAACACTTCTTTACAGAAAGGATTGTTAAGCACTGGAATGGGCTCCCCAGGGAGGTGGTTGAGTCACCATCCCTGGAAGTGTTTAAAAACCATTTGGATGTGGTGCTCAGGGACATGATTTAGCAGAGGGTTGTTAGAGTTAGGGTACTATGGTTAGGTTGCAGTTGGACTTGATGATCTTTGAGGTCCCTTCCAACCTGAGTAATTCTATGATTCTATGATTCTGCAAACAGAACCTATAAAAAGAATAAACGTGATCTGATGTATTCACAGAAGAGACCTGCATGACAACATACCTAACCAAGTGTGAGAACCACTGGATAGATCACATGAGGAATCATCAGCCGTTAGGCTTTTTTTGCACAACATTCAAGATTAGACACCAAAGGGTGTCTAATCACCATTGTGTCACATATTTTAATTAAACCATTTTCCACCTACTGACATTGTGTGCTCACACAGAGCCCAGGGACAGGCTTCCAGAGCACTGCTCTCATTCTTAGTGCAACCAGAAGCCATAGAAAGCTTTCTGAGCTTTGTTTCTTCTCATTTCTCTCAGCTGCCTTCTCCATTTAGGCTGGAGGTTTTGAGGAAAGGACTGCATTCTAAGTTTTCATATCCCTTGAATGCAGTCTTGGACAAACAAGTTCTTTACATATACCTTACACAAATTCTCTACTAATCAGTCACTTTATAACTACACTTAACAGCAAAGCACAATATTTTGGTGTGTGCATTTCACTAACCTTAATTCTAGTTGACAAGGAAAACTTTCAAAATACAACTTTCTATTTGCACGACTCCGTCAAAGAAATACGTATTGTAGTGACGTGTAAATTGATAAATGATCCGAAGCGAAGAGGCTGTTCAACAGCAGACTTATTGAAAAATTCACCTCTGAGTGAACTTAAATCAAAACAAATAGATATATACTTGTGAAAGGTATACAATTGCTGCACTTTGAAACCTTATTTGACAGCTCCTAGAAAGCTGATGTATGTGTAACCATGAGATTTTACGAGAATAGCGGGCTGCGGCTGGTGGTGAGCAGAGTGAGGTGGGAAGGGATGGGCTGCATGCCCAGCATCCGTATCGCAGAGCAGCATGATTTACTGCTGGAATTCAGATGAGACCAATTCCCCGCAGTAGACAACCACCATCTTACAGAGTGCTGCCACCCAACATGGCCTCTTCATCAACTTGTACCCACAGAGATACAAATTGGGCCCTTGAGACTGACAAGACACTGTCCAGACTCCAGAATCAGCATTTGAATGCTTTCTTCAAAAACACCAGGAAATAATCATTATAGATCACGGGAACTCCAGGTATATCGATGCAGAAGAGATCTGCAAGTCTATTCATGCCACAAAGCCATCAGAACACACCATAATACTTGCTGAGGTTCCATGCACATGTGCTGATTAAGAAGAGACTTCTGAACTTCCCCTTCATAAGGCAGGCTTTGATAACGAATGTCTTCTTCCATAAATCATCTATTTTATATAGTAGCTATGATTACTTTGTAAATTACAGACACTTCTACTTCCTCAAATTGTAAATGAATCCTTCACGTAAAGCATACTTTACTTCTGTCAAAAATGTATTGATGAGATAGTAGCTGCAGTTGATTGGGTAGTCTTGTTTTCAACAATGTATTGGAAAAGCATATGATATAAGATCTGCAACCTAGCTAGTCCTTTGAGAATAAGCAGGAATATGGCTCTATTCCCAAGAAGCAGCGATAGGACAAGAGGGAACAGCCTCAAGTTGCAGCAGGGAAGGTTCAGGTTGGGTACTAGGAAAAATTTATTCTCAGAAAGAGTGGTTAAGCATTGGCACAAGCTGCCCAGGAATGTGGTGGTGTCACCGTCCCTGTAGGTGCTTAATGGTAGGTGTAGTACTTAGGGACTACTGATGGTAGGTGGGTGGTTGGACTGGATGATCTTAAAGATCTTTTCCAGCCTTCCATGATTCTATGAAAAATAACATGACCATACTTGTGGAATACTTTGCACTGTGGATTGTTCTCTTGTAATGGCGGACAAAAGCAGAAAGAAGAAAGATACTATACACTGTAAACCTGACACACTGAAAATTCTCATTTGTAACAATCTGAACTGCAAACTAGAGTCGTAAAGCAAAAGTATGCACTGCAGTACTGTATACATTTATTTTGCTACCTATGCACAGACCCAAGGCTGACTTCTCATTAATGTCCCATTCTGCAATTCACACAAAGCAGTGTTTCAGGAAGAGAACTGCATTTCTAAAAACAGTACTCTGGAGTTGAAGGTTTCAGGCTGAATTTTGGTGAGCTGGATGTGTCTTTCCCAACCAATATTTCAATCCAGCAACAAACACCAGGAACTGGCACAAGATGCCCAGAGAAGCTGTGGATGCCCCATCCCTGAAGGTGTTCAAGGACAGGTTGGATAAGGTTTTGGGCAGTCTGATCTAGTGGGTGGCAACCACGCTCACAGATGGGGTTTGGAACTGAATGAACTGTGAGGTCCCTTCCAACCCAAGCCATTCTACGATTCCATGAACTGACAAAAGAGAGAGATGTTTTGTTACTATTTGTTGTTGTCTTTTTATGACTACTGTCACTATTTTTTAATTTTCTCCCTTATCTGGAAGCAATGAATGTACAGTTGTCTTCTGAAGGCTCTGCACTGTGCCTCTAACCCCTCAGCACATAGAAGATAATGCCACCTCCTCCAGGGTTATGGTGAAACACTCATCATTACTAGCACATTGCTCATTTATGTGAAGAGTCCTGAACTAAATCATAAGTCTTCAAATAGTCTCGAATATGAGGATGAGAACGTGAAGAATATTACTGCACCGGGAAGAAGGAAGAGAGATTATGGTATCAAAATACTAAATTATAGTGATATTTAATTATTTGTGCACATACAATAAGAAAACAAAGAAAGGAAAACCATAGTGTATATACTCACAGTAGAAAGTCCCCCTTCCCCCCCAGGGCATCACAGCAAGGGTATCACGGATAATGAGGCATCTGCTGATCAATGGGATGCTCTCAGCCTGCTCATTTATGCATTAATGAAATGTGTGCAGCAGTTCACTGAGCTGATAAAGATTCCCACAGGGGACTAGGTCCAGGGGAAAACAAATGATCAAAATGAACAAAAGTGATTAGAGGAAGAAAAAAAGACAATGAAATGAAGCTAGGGGAGAAGCCAGACCCAACAGAGTCAGACTGTCCCTTTCATCTCTGTGTGCCACCCTTCTTCTCTGCCAACTCATAGGGGATAGCAAAGTAAACATCCCAACACATAGATTTCAGTCCATACACAGAAGAGCAGCCTGGATCTCACCCAGCTTAAATCCTTTTAACAATGTCCTGCACAGTGGGTACTTCAGTATCAGAACACACTCCTTCTATCACTTACTGAAACAAAGAACATCAAAAGCCTGGCTCTAGCTTCAGAAACCACAAGCTGGTTGAGTGCATGCATAGCAGTACTGCCACTTGGGAAGCAGTCAGACAGGACTGAATGGCTAATGTCGCTCTCTGCAATACAAACAGCATCAACCCAAGTCCCTGAAGCCAGAAAACTGCTGTGCAGAACGTTGCACTCAGTCCAACAACAGGCACACCACTCCCAAGGCCCCAGTGACTACAGCTGCCAGACAAGTCTGTGTTCGGTACTGCATGGCTTCAGCTTGTTTTCTGTTCCCACCTCCTACAAAAGAAAGTCGTACAGCCTCCTCCAACTTCCAGAAGAGAAAAGCCACATAGCATATGATGTTTCCAATGGCAGCACAGATTCTGAATCCACTGTGACATAAATATCTTTGTGTTGCATGTGATGGAATCATGTTGCTGCATATGTGAGATGGATTGCTTTGGAAACTGAGACATGATTAGGGATGGTAGACTTATCTACTAATGGTAGACACAATAGAGATGTCATGACTTCTCACAAAGGAGGACAAGGTCAGTAATTTTGATCACTGACTATGTTCCAGCTAGGTTTCTGCTTGTTTAATTTCATCCATTAGCTACTGCCTGTGTCAAGCAAGCAACGGTGCTGTGAAATATAATTTTACCACAACTATTCCAGCAGTGACTAGACTAATGATACACCAAAATAGTCCCCAAGAAGTACATGGCAATAAAAAGCTTCTTAAAAGCACATGACCTTGTTATACATTGGACTTGTTTCTGAATATCAAGGTGTCTTGAGGTTGTGCCCTAACCTGCAGCACAAATTATCAAGGATGTACCCACCAGCACGTATAAACTGTATGTAATGCAGAATCATTTTCAGCAGAACATAAAGATAACAAATCTGCATGTGGAGGTTGCCAAAAGCAGTACAATTCATTTCACAATAAATAGGAGAGAAGAGCAATGTTCCCCATCTCTTCTTGATGAAGCATTTTACAGCACCGTAGGTGTACACATTATGCATTGAATTGTGTGGCTTGCTTTCTTTCTTGGAGAGCTGTGCTTTGAAATAAATAAAGCATATCACACATACAGAGATGAAACCAATTTCTGAGCTGTATCCTGAATGAATACGTGTGGCTTCCCAAATGAGAGAAATGGATTGAGGAAAGTGGAAACCAGAATAGCCAAAGTTACAAGGAAGATTCTACTGGGACCAGCAAAGGGAGAATTTGCCTGACTCATCACAGAGACTTCCCCCAACTAAAGTACAGTAGCGGCTCCATTAATTCTTTACAGAGTTCACAAATCAATTTGAAATTCCATACGCTTGGCTGAGACATCTGCACCATCATGTTTGGGAATATTTATACACAGATATATGGAGTATGTAAGCATACAGAGAGAGATAAGGGTCCTTCTTCCCCACGCAGATTTGCATGAAGTCAAACAAAATTGATGTGGTATCTGGCAGGGAATGTAGGAGGATTCACAGAGCCATACCACTGAACTTGTCAGCTAAAATACTTCATTCTGTTATTGGAAATCATTATGCTCACTTTCGAGAAGTTGCCTTGTATTTTGAGTGGTTTGTAAAGCAAATGGAAATGCAAAAATGTAACGTATCTTGAGAATTAAACATTAGTTTCAGGTTCCTTATTAGGTTAATTACTCTTCCACCAGCAGCTGTATTTCTTCTTTACAAACTCTCTCAACACAGGTTTTTGTTATTACCTTCCATCAACAATCTTATGTGGAGAACTAAAAATCTGTTTCAGTTGAGGAAAACTCATGATATTCACCGTTTAGGGAACCACAGGAGAAAAAAATCCCTTTACTTTATTCTCTCAGTTTCTCTGCTGCAAGTGTATGCTTTTGTTCATACTTTTGTCTTCTTTTTAAATAAATACTGCCTTAGCATCAGGGAGAGATGGACAGTCAGTGGGAATGGCTAGTGAAATTCAGCACAAATTCAGAAAACAGACACACACTCTTACCTCCTACAGGGGAGCACATGATGAAGACACGGGCTTTTTACTTTAGGAAAGGTCCTTTTGTGTTTCAAGGCTACCAGTTGTGACCCCAGATCTTACACCAACCTGTAGAGCTGTACTGCTTCTTACAGGGGGATGGATACATAAAGAACAAATCTGCTTCATCACGGACAGCGACCCACACCAACCTGATTGCCCAGAGGTACTCACCATCACACTGTGTTAACCTGTGAAATCAGGAAAGCAAGTCTGGGGCTTTTCCACATACCTGCCAAGCAGTAATTTGAACTTGAGCGCTTGGTGCTCAGCTTTTCTTCAATTCAAGCCTCCCAGCTCAGAACAACAGCAGAGCATTCAGAGCTGAGGTCGTTCCAATGCTCATTTAAGGTGAGCTGGGGTTCTGGCTGAGGTAAGAGTGCAGCAGGGTTTAAATCAGAGCAGAGCACGGTAATGACCAGTAGTGCCACTTCAAACCACACAACCTCCATTAATTTAATCACTATTGCAAGCAGAATCAGGACATTGAAAAATAAGTCACTTGAATTAGAATAAAGTTTCCAAATTTCATGTTTCCATTTCTTTTTAATAAAGCTCTAGCTTGCTAAGAATATGCTGCAGCACAATGGAAAAATCTCATTTATAAAATAATGTAAAATCTATCTGGTGTGTGGGAAGAAGATAAGGGTTGTTTATCAACAGGAATAAAATGATTGAAATGGGAAATAAGATGCTGGATATCCTTCATTTGCAGACAGCACAGCTGCAATTAGCAACACAAAGAAGGTATTCACCATTTGAAAAAATCTTAGTGCACTGATGCATCTTGCTAAAACTATCTGCAATGAAAGGCTCCGTCTTAGAATACAATTAATTTTAAACACAGCAAATTTGAAATTCATCTAAAGCATTTGTATTCTATATACTATACACTGTTGAAATTGATGCATATGTTCTGGATACTTGCTCACAAGCACATATGTTTATAGTTCCCTGTGATAAGACTTCAGTCATTTTCTTTTTCTATGAAAAATCTATGTAGTTAATACCATTTTTTTTATTTGTTATTTTCATTTATTTCAGCATGCATGGGCATTTATACATCTAGACACGATCATCATCTGAAGTGAGAATGCAAAATAAAGCTTTTTTTCCTTAACATGCAAATTTAAAAACCTCATCCCACAATTTGTTTTATAATTCCTTTTCTAACACATTGTACACACATTTAGTATCGCTTCAGCTGAAGTGCAACGTAAATTTCTCACCAAAAGGCTTCATCTTCAGGAGGAATGTCTGTTTCCAGTCTGTACCTCCTATTTAGCATTTTTCAAATTAAATCTCTCCTAGATGAATCCAGTATATTGCTCAGCAGTTATTGAAATTTATGAACATGTTTAAGCTTTTTCATACTGCTGTTAACCATTATGATTGCTTCCCTTAAATCTTTCATTTTATAGCTATCACTTTACCAGAATGCATTGGTGACATTCATGATTTTCTCAGATTACAACTGTGCCCATACTTAATGTCTCAGACTAAGAATTATGCCTTCAGCTCCATTCCTTGGCTATGTGCTCCACTGAATCCCCAAAGTTCCATCACCAAGCTTGCAAAAGGCAGAAGTTTGGGGGAACAACCACCACAGTCCACAGGGCAGATTGTGACCTCTTTCTGCTGTACAAAAAAGCCCAGCAGCAATCGCTTTTACCAACTCCCAATCCAGGTAACCACCCAACTGATGCAACGATGCCAGCTCTGAGCCAAAGGAAAGCTCTTCTCTTTGCACAAGGAACAACAACTCCGGGGGAGAAGCACAGAGAACAAGGTACATTTCTGAGCAGAAAGTCCCAGTAAGAAGCTATCAACCTTCCCTGGGAGACAAGCAGGCAGGCTTGGCTTCTTCAAGAGCCAGCATCAGAGCTCCAAGCTCTGCTCCTTAGCAAGTTACAGTGCCAATGAGTGCAACTGTGAGATGAAAGGTGACCAGTCTTTGGGATCGTGTTAGCATTGATGTTCAAACCACAGTTGAAAGATCCTGAAGGGCTGTGAAAGGTAGCTGAGGAAAGCCATCAGGATGCTTACATTCACTTCCCAGACACCTGTACTACTCTCCTGACAGACTTGATTTCTTGCTCCTCCTTCCCAAACACAATGCACAAACATGCAGATATTATAGGGGAAAAAAAAAAGGAATCAGGAAGATTCCTGCTAGTGAAACATCGGCATTTCTCTCTCCACTAAGCTGCTTTGGCAACTGAGCAAGGTTCTTCAAACTCTGACAAAAAAAACCAAGCTGAAAATAATTCTGTGATTGAGTGTGCAAGCAAACTTGATCAGGCATCAGGGCTGGAACAAGGAAGGGAAGCCCTTACAAAGCACACGGATTCCTGCTCAGAGGTGATGTTATCACTCTCTATGACTACCTGAGGGGAGGTTGTGGTGAGGTGGGGGTCAGCCACTTCTCCCATGTAACTACCAATAGGATTAGAGGGAATGGCCTCTAGTTGTGCCAAGGGAGATTGGAACATACCTCTTCTCCAGGAGCGTGGTCAGGTGCTGGAATGGGCTGCCCAGGGAGATGGTGGAATCACCATCCCTGGAGGGGTTCAAGAAGCATGCAGATGTTGTACTGAGGGACGTGGTTTAGTGCAAAATGTTGGTAGTAGGTGGATTGTTACAGCTAGCGCAAGCAGTATTAGATAGAAATAATTGTGCTGTTACAAAGTAAGAGCGGAATAAAGATCTTACCGGTATCCTTGGCTCGTAGAAAAGTTCCCGAAGGGAGGATCTCCAGAGAGAGATCCTTCCTCCTGGGCAGTCAGCCCTTAAATGGGGTCTTCCAGTCACTCAGGTGAGATTGCATTCACCTGTGCCCCTGCGGCTGACTCAGTGCTCGCCTCAGGTGGTCAATCAGAGGTTCAGGCCGTGATTCAACAGTTCCCATACAGTGGATGGTTGGACTGGATGATCTTGAAGGCCTTTTCTAACCTTGGCGATCTATGATTCTGCCTCTACTCTCACTCAATCAAATCCAAAGCCAAAGAAGACACAATGGCCACAAAGGCCTCCTATCCTCCTCCTTACCTCCTCTGAGCTTTTTAACTGCACGTCCACAGGGCAGGGACCACCAGCACACAAATGCCAGTTAGTTGCTAATCCTGCAGTGGAAACCCATAGTCAGACCTTTCTGTATCTTCAAGATACAGTTTTTCATAGGTCCTAGCAAAAGAAAAAAAGAAAAAAAAAGATTATGGAAAAATTGTAGAAAATTTAGCAGTGATTATTAATAACTTTATTTTTTCTACATACTAAAGACATTTTACACCAGGAACATGCCATGTTAGTTCATGTTCACCTAAACTGGCAGTGGCTGATAGCAAAAAAACCTCTTCGTATGTGCTGTCTGCATACTGTGCTTTCCTACAGTTAAAGAGTTATTTCAACTCTGAAATGAGGCATCTAGGTGGACAATACCATACTGAGCAGTAACTAAGCAAAGAAGCCATTACCATGGCACCTGCACGCTTACTCAGGAGAGGAGCTTCTTTTTCAGAGGGGAAGGCAGCTACACCTCATCACAGCTTCAAGCAGGCATGGCTTAACCACAGCTTGAACTGTGCAGCAAAACGTCAGAACCTCAGAACCTGAATTAACAACTGAACGCCTGAGAGGGCCACTTATTGGCAAGATAAGGCAGAAGTCACACCAGAAATGCCAACAACTCTGAACACACTGCTTATATACACAATCCATGCATTTCTCCCAGCTTCCCATCCCAGCATCTCACCAGCCCTTATCTTATGTATTTTTCCTGCTTGCAAACAGTGACAAATCAGAAGAAAAAAAAAAATAAACAAGTCTCAAATTTATTTTCAAAAGACAAATTAAGTACTAATGCAGCTGCTTGGCGCATGAATAGCTAATTATTTTAAAACCATACTATTTTTCACAGTAACAGCCTCCATTTTTCATCTTATGCCACGGGTACCTGGTAAAAGCACTTGATAGGTCCTGATGTTTAATTAAAATAATTTTTACTAAGCTAGAAGCCTTTCCCCAGACTTCTCGCTGGGCTGAAAATAATTGGCTGTAGCTCATTGAACGCAGCTCAGTGGGAAGCAGGGCAAAGGCACTGCCAAGACAGGACAGAGCACAGCTGCTCCGTGCTGCCTGCTTCGGGGTGCTGCTCATCCAGATGCTTTTAAAAGCATAAAGCTTTAGGGAAAAATCAACTGGCAGAAGCATCTGCTGAATTAGAAAGCACCAAAAATGTTAACAGCGTATTATTTTTCCAGATGTGTTTTTGCCTTCTGAGTGTCCATTTCACAAATGCCAATCAGTGTGGGGTTTAAGACTGGAGCCACTTCAGGATTTACTGCACTCGTGTTCTACACCCAGAGGATCACACAGATAAATAATTATTAGTTTGCACATGCCAGGCAGAACGTTTGTTTTACGTGAGCTAGATACCCTTTCCTAATTCACTGATCATCCCCACTTGGGAAAACCTTTTGTGGTTCTGTGCAACAATGCCTCTCTCAAAAAGGAGGGGATTGCCAACACTGGAGAGTATCTCAGCAGGAGACCCCACACATCTCCATATGCTGCAGCTATGGTTAAGAGGGTCCTCATTTTCAGAGCTCCCTTAAAAGACTGGAAAATACTGAGAGGAAAGCCAAGGCAATAAGCCCAGCGCCACCAGAACATGACAACTGGTGAGCTAACGCTGAGATCAGGGCTGCTCATTTCATAGCTGCCAAAGCAGGAAATCAGAAGGGCAGGAAGATCTGTGTATCATTCACAGTGCAACTTGGAGGTCATGGACAGTTGCATCCTAAAAACCATCAGGGAACACTCTCCTACAACATCTAAGTATAGCTATAGGCTGCACTTAGGAATCTTTACCGACTACTTCCTAACTTAATACTAACCAAGTGTAGGGTAAGTTAAAAATGTATTAATTGAAAAGTCCAGATCACTTAATTGTGAGAAGTCATCCATTTGGGTCTGCTGCCCACAGAATCAGAGGGCTGATCAATGTAATTCTGTATTTGGGAAAAAATCTTGCTCCTGGTAACCAGTTAAGAAGTGCCATATATCATTAACAATAATCTATTGCAATTCATTATTATTCTTACATGCAAGTACACACACAAGTACCTGCAGCCCATTAAGTTTTGCTTAAATAAAGTGGTATATCAATGACTAAGGATAGAATATACTTAATAGAGTAATCACATTTCTGAACAGGAAATGCCTTGCAGAAAATCTCCAACTTAGTAGTTTGCCAATTAGTAAAGAGCTATAACCAACATTTATAATTTAGCTTCAGAAGAATGCATGTTCTGCAAGACCCTGGCCTCCTCCCCTTCCTGGTCCTCAAGTTCCCATAGCTGGCATGAGATCTCTTAGTTGTAAGTAATGAGCTAATGCATCAGTAATCCTCTCCAAGGCCACCTTCCTGACTGCACCAGCATCTCTTGACATGGCTTCAAACTGCCCTAGCATGCTGCACTCACTAAACCACACTGTTGATTCAACAATCGTGTAATGAAGGAAGTGATGGCAGGACACTTCTGAAATTACAAGGGATGAAAATTGACTTTTATTAATAACAGTAAGAACAGTGGCATGGAAATCTATTGTGTTTTTCCTGTTTAAAAAAGCTTGCTTAGTCAACATCAGGAGAGACCTACTTTGCCACATCAATCAGAAAACATAATTTATTACATGCCTGTTTGGTTTTCCAAGTTAGTACAATTACATGTTGTTGCTTCTAAATACAATTTAAGCAAAGGCAGGTATCAAAAATACCCACACATTCTGATTCATTGGTATGCCATGCAGTCAAAGACTTGTAGAAGCTGTTAATGATACATGAATTATGTATGCTACAGCTCAATATAACATTTGGTGTGATTTAAACAGCATGAACTTTTAGTGAAAGTCATTTTGATTCTGTGATGTATTACACTTCGAAAACCCTTAGCAGGAGGTGGGAATTGAATGATGTTCTCTGAAAGCTTTTATTTGTTAAGCATACACAATACAGCTGCAACTAGATCCCAAATAATGGCAAGGACTGAAACGGAAGATCCGATACAAAATTAGGTTGCTGCACAACTCAATTGTGAGTGTCAGTGAGGGAAATGGAAGCAGCAGAGGGGAAGAAAACAGACAGGAAACAGCCATCCCCCTTTTCCTCCTTAAACGTCAAGCTAGCTTAGTAATATTTCTTATTTTAAACGTTACTGTTCAACCTTTGCCTCTACAACACCCAACAGCTGGCTTTCAGCCTTGCAATTAGGCTGCTATTTCACTAACGAAGCTCTGAATCACTAGAAGGAAGAGCCATCCAGCTGCTTTACAGAGGGTGAATGAGGGAGCTGCCCATGAACATAACCTTCTTTCAGAACTTAAATGCAAGGAGAGGAAAAATTATTAAAACACAGGTGGATAATGTGATCTTCAGTTTTGTTTTCTCTAAGACGCCCAAAGAGTTCAGAAGGAATTTAAATATATCTGAATGTGATAGCAGTAATTTTTGTTGCCCAAGGAGAGCTTTAAGCAATGACCCATTTCCTACTTCATAAATATTTACAGCAATCCTTTGGAGGAAAGTATTATCAAGGCTTAGAAAAAATTTGTCTGAGGACAAAAATGCTTCTTTGCTAGCTCTGCTATTGCCAAATGTGGGGGTTTATCACTCTGAAGCTATACAGAAGGCTTTTCAGTGCACAGCTAAAATCAGAGATTGGAATCAGACTTCAATGAAACACGACCTGTTTGTAAGGACAGGAATTTCTCCTCTTCGCTGTCATCTTGTTTATTTCAGGAACATTCAGCACTGACCGATCTCCCCAGTATCAATAAAGAGAAAGCTGCTACTGACATGGTAATAGGAACGTGCTTCTGGAAACCTCATCTTGGAAACAGAAGGCAGTGATGGGCAACAGGTATTGTCCATTCTGGGGGTGGTAATGGAGGTGGACTCCTTCAACATCATCTAAAACACTTGCAGTCTAGAAGAGGAAATTACTGAAATCTCTGAGGTTCCAGTCCAATGACTTCCTCTGGACAAAATCTTAAATGTACTCATAAAAGAGGACTGTGCATTTAGGGTTGACTTTGCATATACAGAAGAGTTTATTTTGTTTTGACTTAGTAATGGCAAGCAGACATCCATCCTTTCTGGAGTTTAGACAGATGCACATATGCTGTCACATTCTTTACACATAGTTATAAAGTGCTGCAAAACATCACACTCCTAAGCCACAGCAGTCTCTTTCAGTCCTAAACACAAGCTAGCCAGGGAACAATGGATGTTTTTGTGTAGGGGGGTAACATTGCTTTAGTATGTCCTTCTGGGACTTGGCCACTGAACACAATCTGATGTAAGCAGCAGGAACTGATGTAATTAAATACAGTTACCTAATAGAAATATAGTTATACTCCCAAAAGAAGGAAGGGTGCAGACCATTTGCTCAGTAAAATGGAAAGGACGGTTCTCTAATACTTTACAGACAATTCAGGAAATTTTTAAGATTTTTGCCAGACATGATGTCCAATGAAGAATTAAGAAGTGCATAATATATCTGATACGTACAGGAAGAATGTCTAATTCTAAGGAAGGCTTATAAAATCCCAACAATATGAGTGCAAGTAGATGTCAAAAAGAATCAGAGTACCAGCACGCACTGCTCAAAGTACAGACACCGGTATTCTCAGCATTATCCAAAATGGTTAGGCAGCAATTACAGCATTCACTTGGAATTTAGGAGACAGCATTTTCAGGTCCCCGGTCTGCCCTGATCTCCTGCCTCACTTCTGACACTGCGTCGGGACTCTGAGCTGAGGAAGCTCCTTCTGATTAACTGACAGCAATTTAAACAGAATACGTACAGAGAAAAATCAAAATTGACATTGTGTATTTTTCTGCCCTCTGTAGAAGAAAAACAATGGAATAGCAATCCTCAATCACAGGAGGCGATTATAGCCTTGCACAGTCTACACGCTATCGCAAAAGAACACGATGTTTGGGCTCTTGTCTTGTTAAATTAATACATTTTTATCCTGATCACAGAGAAACAGAAAGTAATAAAAAAAAACCTCAGAGAACACAAAGACAGCAGT
>PPHD01014930.1:0-16400 GCA_002909625.1 Bambusicola thoracicus | reverse complement strand
CAACAACAAGATCTTCCAGAAAAGTACAGTTTTTCAGTCCTAACTCCTTCACATACTGCTGGACCTGCTCCCAAAGCTGCAGGGACAATTATCAATTGTCAATAAAATACGGTATGCACAAAGTTTAAAATACCATAGATAATACATCTGAAAGAAAAGCAACAAAATAAAGAGCAGAAAAAATTGTTAAAGAAGACATAAACTGAAGATAACCCCAAATATCACACAAAGAAACTTTTCTTGGAGCACTGAGTTATGACTGACAGTTGAATCAAGGACTATATGTTCAACCACAGCTTTAATAAAACAGACAATGATCTTTCACACAACTCAAAAAAGTGATACAGTTCAGAAATGTTAAGACAATGATTTGCTCCAAATACTGGTAGTTTTTAAAGACTTTAAAGGAGGATAACGAGCATATCACACAAAAATACCTATCAGCTTCCCCTTTCAGCCCACAATCAAAAGAACTGCAAACTGAAATTATGCAAATATCATCCAGATAGTTATAATTAAGACAAACAGGACTTCAGTTTATCACTGGCATAAATTAGTATTTAGGAAACTGCAGATTAACTCACCTCTTCCTTCTTTCTTCATCCTTTAAAATCTCATAGATAGCCACCAACTACAACAAAAACACAAAAAGATATACTTAATATTACTTTAGAATGAAGCCTGTAAAATATTAATAGTAGTATCACACATTACATTTGCAAAAAAAAAAGTTCTTTAGTAGTTTTCACTTTTCTACTTACAGCACTATGAATGAGACTCCACGTGCAAAAGAAATAGTGACATCATCATATACCAGCTGCCATCAGAGACACAAACAAGCAACTCCTGCAGAGGACATTTTCCTCCTCTCATCACTCAAAGTGATTTGTGTCTCACTTACAAGCAAACAAACAAACAACAAACTACATATCATTTGTTTCATCCAAAAGATCTTCTTTAAATTAAGTAGCCAGTATTTAGTCATCAGCATATTTTAAAAGCTGAACTAACGACAACAGTCTCATGGTTTTGGTCCGTAAAGATTTAAAAAAAGAAAAGAAAAAAAAAAGATTCATTATTCTTACTAAAACGCCATAATTCTATAAAAATCTGATCCTATTTTCCCAACACTTGTATAACCACACATTGCACTTACTTGCCTAAACTGTGTTTCTGCATTTTCATCTTTGTTCTTGTCTGGGTGTAAAATCAGCGAAAGCTTCCTATATGCTTTCCGAATATCTGCTGACGAAGCATCCTGCAAAACATAAACAGAGCAAACTGTCAGAAACGATTCCCAGAACTTTGCTAGGAAATGAAGACAGCCAGGACAGTGCAGGACATGAGGCAGTAACATTGGGGGAATCTAACCACCAAACCACACAACCAGCGGAACGATCACTGAGTCTATGTCATCTTTCATCTCTACTTCCTTTGTTATTGGACATTCATTACAACAATATTTGTCAACATTTTCAAACACTTTCTTGCTTAATATCATAGAATCATAGAATGGCCTGAGTTGAAAAGCACCTCAATGATCATCCAGTTTCAACCCCCCTGCTATGTGCAGGGTCGTCAACCACTACAACAGCCTGCCCAGAGCCACAGCCAGCCTGGCCTTGAAAGCCTCCAGGGATGGGGCATCCAGTGCACCTACTGTGCCACCTGAAAGTTCAAATAAAAACTGAGAATTATGGCAACCAATATACCTTCAAGTCACCATTTCTGCAAACTACTGTGCTCAATTTCCCAAACTTGGGACTTGCTATGAGCTCTTCCCTTACTAACATTTACATGACATTCACCAAAGGGATGTGCATTCAACTTCAGCTTCACTACCTGTAAACGCGTATTTTGCTAAAGAAGCTTCAAATTGCAATCCTGAGGCTGTTTTGTGGCACCGACATCGTTTTGTATCTCGATGGTAAACTGGCACACATTTTGGCAGAAAAAAAAAAAAATAAAATTCAGAACATAAAATGCATCCAATTAGCTGCACAACGCACAAATTCCTCAATTAATGACTGCCATGCAGTACATGCTATGAAAAAAAAAAGATTTTGAGGGCTGTGATATGTGGTATATAAGTGTTACACTCATCAGATCCACAAAGCTCCAAACAGAAACAGAAGTACTTGCATTCTATTACAAACATGACAAAGGCAACATTTTAGAAATAAAGGATTCTTCTGACAATTTTAATTTCTTGACTTTATACATATATTGTTCCCAATATAGTCTCTCTCTCAAAATTACAGTGTCAACTGGGATTAAAAAACACCAAAAAGACAGATCTGAATTGGCTGAGAGAGGAACAGAGCTGAAATAAGATAATAATTAATGCAATACTGTAATTAGCCTGTCAGGCTTTTTATTATAAATCATTATTTTCATTTTAAAAATTTCGGTTTTATAACACAAAGGTATAATAATGCCATACACCACTTTGGGCCAGGAGTGAACATTAGAAAAAGATTTGGGAGAGGAGAAGGGGAAAAGGAGAAAGTGGGGAAAAGCGCAGTACTTGAGGAAAATCAGCTCTGAAACGATGCTTTGAGGAAATTGGTATTTTCCCCTCATGTAAGACCAAAATGTTCATATTCCCTTCTCTGTCCAAAGAAGGTGTTTTGATTACTCATAGGGAAGATTTCTCCTGAAATGACTGCATCTGCATTTTTTCTTTCTCATATTTTCCAGCAGCTATTCCTATGGCACACGAAAGCTGAATCTGAGCAGATAAGTACCAGCTTCCTTCTGTCTCGGTTCCTGCAAATGAGTTGTCTCCAACTGATGCTATACAATAGGTTTATTTTTAACTGTTGAAGGAAGACACGGTGATGAAACAGATATTCTAAACACCAACCCACAAGATGCAGGCTTAACAGAATTACACGAAATAAAGACAAAAACATAACAGAAACAAATCATTTAAAAAATTAGAGGTTGAGACCATGAAAACCTCAAGAAATGAATCCCTACAGACTGTGTTCAGGACAGACCACAGCTTATTCCTTCTCTACTACGTACTTTGATGTGCTCGGTATTATTTTTGGAACACTCTTAACAAACTGTGTAAAACCTGATTGAAGGATATTTTTAAGAGCTGTCTGGCAGTGTTCTTCCAACTGCTTTAAACAACAGACAAGCGAAAAGGTTATAATGTTTTCAGTTTTATCTGGACAATTTCAACTTGAATTTCATATAGGAGCAGCACAAGAACAACTATTTCTAGACTTACAGAAACAGATTATTCGTCTTATTTACCAGAAATAATTGAAAGATCATTTTGTTTGCCCTATCCAACCAACCCAGTCAGCCACCTCAGAAACCACATGGGCTCATCCTTAATGCAAAGTACAGTATTTCAACACTACTACAGCAAATAAAAATCAGGAAATAGTTTTCATATAGTCTTAGCTGAACTATGAAAGTGATCTTTATTAACGTATCAGCTAATTGTAATTAAGCCCTCAAAAGGTTAAAATGGGGACAATAATAGCAATAAAATGACTAAATTCTTGCTATAAATGATCCACGTAAATTTCAGGAGCAGCAGTAAGACTGCCAGTTAACTGACTCTTTACAACATAAAGCAGGAAAATGTTATGTGTTTTGAAAACCAAGTTCCAAATGTGTGGTTAATGTGTGCTACCTATGGGTAAGGTTAAGCATCTTCAGGAGAGGTTCCAGACCCATCAGGAGCTGTCCTGGACAGCCTTGGAGGTGCAAAATGGGGTAATTTAATGAAAAGCCTCTCGTCCCTATAGAGCTTCCTAGCAGTGTACGACCCTAAAAAGAATACAAAGAACAATTATTTTCAAGCTACTAAAGAAGCATCTACCATATTGAAGTCAGCTGTTCTAACAGACTTTCACTTATAGCTGACTCTGTTGGCCACTTTCCGTAATGGCTGTGCAGCAAAACACCAAATTAAAGAGTCAGCGCTTTCTAAGAGTAAGGTATTATTTCATATACTAGGCAAAAATCCAAAGACTAGGGAGAGAAAGCCAGGACCACACTGGTTTTGTTTGTTTTAAAGATAAAGCTGAGAAGAGGAGCAGGACGGCCTCGTACATTTCTGATATCTCAACCTCAGTTACACCTAAGGAGGGAAAAATAAGATCTGTATAAGCATATCACTTAATAGCAGTAGGAGCTGGTATTATTATAGACGAATAGAGATCGCATTAAGCATTTTCTCCAACTCCGTTCTTCAGGTTGCCATGTCATGCTGCTGATACGGCCAGATTAGTCTGCCACACTGCCTCTCTCACGTGGAAACAAACATCAGAAGCACTGCCCTATTCCTCAATAACTATCCTGTGACAGCAACATTGCCCCATAAGACTCCCAAGACTGAACATCTCTTTATGATCCTGTTTCTGTTTAATGGATCTTACAACCCCGGAACTTCTCCACAACACATAATTCCACTTCAGGAGGGAAAAAAAGCAATACTCCATCATGCATACATACTTTGGGGGGAGGGAGGGAAAAGCAAAACAAAACAAAAAAAACCCACACACAAAAATAATGCAAAATGGATGCTCAAACCTGAACCAAAAGCCACTCAGGTGGCAGCTGAGCAGCTGGAAAGCACACAGACAAATCAAAACAGAAAAGGTGTTTCATGCTAGAATTAGTTCCCAGTAATATGAAACAAATCTAAATTTTGTTAGGTTACAGATGGCCCTATATGCAGGGAAATATATGCAAGTATTCTTGAGGGACGTTTTTAATTGCTAATACTTTACTGAACAAGTAGAGTTATCAGGTGTTTAGATACAAGACTTCTAGGTAGAATTAAGAAGTTCATCTTTCAAACATTTTATTGTAAGCCTTTCACTACAACCAAGTGCTTCAACCCAGAAACAAGCCAAGCATTTGAAGGAATCAACAGTCAAAAAAGCTGAAGACGTACTGAAGGATTTCTGCTGGAATTCATGTCACCTTTCTAAAAGGTGATATACATCAGATTTGCAGGATAGGGGAGAAGAGGAAATAGTCTCTCTATTTATGCCATTTACTTTTAGCAGCTTCTTCTGTTCAGACAATTAAAACACATGTTGCGAAAAATTTTTTTCACTCTGCATCATTTCCAAGTTACCCAGTATTTGTCAGGAAAAGCATGTAATTAGACTACAAGTAAGATACGGAGAAATTAAGAATGGATTTTTTATCACAACTGATAACAGAGCAAAAATAACGTAGATTTGCTTTTGGCATTTTTAAAATGACATTCTTGTTGAAACTGCATAAAAGTTAGAAGATATAAGTCTGATCTCAACAGCCTAAACTGATTTAATTCAGAGTCCCACCTACAGAGCTTGCTTCCACCTCTATAATAAATAGAAAAATTGGTGTAGAGCACTACAGCTCTGTATTACTCCATTGCCTTCCATGCCTAATGTAACTATGATTACTAATGAAGCTTCCAAAAAAAAAAAGAAAAGAAAAGAAAAAAGAAAGCCTCACTGTGGTCCCCAGACAATTCTTGAACACATAACGCATCAGATATTGCCATAGGCAAACAATGATTGGGTCAAGGGGAAAAAAATAATCAATGTCTACATAGTTTTCACTTACTAACATATACAATTCAAAACCTAAATTGTTCCCTTGAGTGCAATGCAGTTACTGAACAAGACTTAGTTACTTACAATTTAGCAACTGCCTCTAACACAGCAAACGTGCTCATTTCATCTTAGGTTTTGAATATGCCCGCTGATGTCTTCGAATAGGTGGCGTTACCTTCACTAGCGATGGGAAGGCAGTGGTCCAGAGGACAAGCGTGCTGACAGAAGTCGCTTTGCTACTGACCTGCTGTTTGCCCAATCGCTTATCAATGAGCTACAAGAGAATGGCACCAGTGCATCTACTTCATCGCTGTGCTGCTGAATAACTGTAGAATTTTCAGCCACGTGAACTACTGCAGCTATAAGGCAGCCCAAAATGATGACAGTACAGAGCACTGTGTAAATGTATCTGTAATGTGAAATCTTGTACCTAAAAACGCCCTCAGGAGAAGCAGGCCTTCATGAGACAAAATGTATCTTTCTTAGTCTCCATGAATTATAAATCTACTGATTAGAATTCCTTGGTTTGGTTTTATTTTAAATTAAAGAGCAATTCAAATGTATATGGTTCCTTCAATACCATTTTCCATTCAGAATTTGCATGTAGAAGAAAGGGCATAAGTCCCATTTGGTAACCATGAAGTACACAAGTTGAATGGCGCAGAAAAAGAAACAAAAAGTGAGCTTTGTAAACATAACATTTCATATTTTTCTTTGGTGAACCTGCAGGACACACGGACAGTCCCACCAAAACCCACAGCACACAGCAGAGCAGATGACCACACAGAAGCTCCAGCTGACCGCTGAGCATGAGATCGCCATCACAGCCTTCCACCCGGTTGTTTCCACGCGAGGCCCGCAGAAAGCTGCACAACCGACGTTCAATTAGAAAGAAGCTCAATAAAAAGGAAGGGTGAAGACACTCCTCTTTTTCAAGGATGCAAATTGAGTTCAACCCATGTTTGCTGCTCCGCTGCAGATGGCTGCTCCAAGCACACCCAGGGAGGAGGAGGTATTTGCTCTGCTGCAGAAGGGGCCATGCATCTCTCAACATTCCATTGATTTAAACAGAATAACAGCACAGCAGGGAAATATGTAAGAACCAAAAATAATGCTAAAATGGTGTTTTAATGCTTTTTTATTTTGCTAAGTTTTAAAGCAATTCATGAAATGAAAATGAATACAAACCAGCACAATGTATTCCTGTAGGCTTCTGATAACTGGCACAATCCCTTAACTGGCATGCTTGTTTCCAGGGGAGTGTGTCAGATGAAAGAAGACTCTGTTTTCAGCCTAGCATGCCAAATGAATGAAAATTCTGCTGCCTCATGCTTGAGAAACCGAAAAAAGAATGTTCTCTTCGGCACATGTGCACAATTACACACGCTCAGCTTTTCTTGATCATTCTGAACAACAGTGCTTATATGTCATTTTTTTCCTTCTGCTGAAACTCTTTTAGCTTTTTATCTTTTTCACTTAGGTTTTCAGCAATTGATTATTTAGCTACGGAAAAATGAAGAGACCGCTGTCCTGTATAAGCGTAAGGCATGATTTAACACGAGCTTTGCATCTGACATACAGAGAACACTCACTGATTCTGACAGAACGTTTTTAGAATTACTCCTCCAAATTCAGAATGGAGAAAAAGCTCCCAAACAATAACCGAGGACATCATTTGAGCCAAAACAAACTAATCTGAAATCCTGTTGTTGTTAGGGTTTATTTTCTTTCAAGTTTTCTTTCTGGTAGCTCAAAAGTAAGGAATAAGTAGGTATCTTTCATTTATTTCACCTTTTTTTTTCCCTCTTCTTTCCCTATGAATGCTGTTACGTATTTATAATTCTATATATTTATTGTTCATACACTTACACAATGTTGTCTGGATGTTTACACAGTAAGACCACTGCTTTCACAGCCCAAGTGGGCAGGGACAGCAAAGCACAATGTCTCCTGCAGAGCATTTCTTGCTCAACGCCTTTGCCCCTTGCTACAGCAAAGACGCTGTGCTGCGCTCACACAGCTGTGGAGCACTGCTGTACAGCACTGAAGATTTTTGGGTATTGGATCTGACAAGTTCCAACCCCTCCTTCTACGTAATCCCCAAAATATGCTGCCGCTTGATTGTTTATACAGTTTTCATGCTACATTTCAGCTTTAGTATGTTTCTAAGTATGTAAGGAATTAAAGGAAATCAGGATCAGCAAAGCTACACCCATACAAGGCCTTTCTCTTCTCCTCCACTGGCTTATCCCATTCCCATCACGATCTGCCAGCAGAACTGGCACGACTGACTCGTACTCTCCTACACATCTCCTCTACCCCTTCAAGTGACAGCTTCCCAGACTTCAATTTAAGCATAAATTCTGAAGGGATATTGCTAACAACCGCGGACTTAAATGATGAAGGTCTTACAGGAAAAAAAAAGACCAAAATAAATAGAAATTTTCAAAATAGCACATACACACACAGCTCTGCTACTTTCTCATTACTGAACTCTCACGCCACCTGAGTTGCTGCTGTCACTTTTGTGACTGTATCTTTAATTGACTTGTATGCTCGATAACAATGTAAAAGCTTTTTATGTTTTTGAAAAGTGTTTATAAACAACTTCCAATTCTGATGTCCAAAAAACGAGGAGAGAAAGTGCATAAGAGAAACAGGACATAGGATGTACGGCCAAAAAAATCATACAGCCATACAAGAAACCATTAGAGAATGTTCATCTCTAACACAGAAGCTGTTAAAATCTGCCCTCTGCCTTACACATCAGCACGGCACTGACACAGTGAGTAATCCCCACAGACATCCACTTTCAAAATAAACGTCACCTATTTGTTAGTAACTTCCTCAGCTCCATCAGCTGGGAAGAACACTAATTCGTATGCCCATACATCCATCATACATACACTGTCACATCCTCACACAGATGCCAATTTAAAAACTCACGTAAACAAGTGTACCTCCCCAGCTGTCCTCAGTGTTTATACAGTGCTCCAGTTTACACTTTCAATTGTTGCTCGGCTTCACAATTCATTTTATGAGCAGGTAAATAAAAGCTGCTACCTAAACTGGAAATGAACAGATAGCGATCATTTTCTTAATTTAAGTAATGGTTTTAATACATGACACTCTTTAACCAACTGACAAAAACACAGCTAACGTGAAACAAAGCAAGTTGGAAAGAATAGTTAACTATCCTATCAAAAACCAAAAGATGTATCAAATAAGATGCTGGGAGCTCTATCCCAGATCCACCCATGCTCGGTATTTCAACTACTGAGTTGCAGAATCACTACTAAACCAGCTAACACCAGCCTTGGAAACCTGAAAAGATGCTGTTGAACAGAACTGTATTTTTTAAAGATCTTGACAAATTGCAGAATTGCTCTGGAAGTTTCCTAAGGGAAAGACTAACGGACCACATGTGGACAGAAATCACCAACCACACCAGCGCAGGACGGCACAAAGCGGCTGGGCAGAATGACCGGCCCCTCACAGCCAGTGGCACACTGCTGCCTGCCCGAGCAGCCCAGCACAGCCATCACACCAACTGCACGGTGCCCAGCATCTGCCCCGTATCATGTCTAAGCAGCAGCCGCAGCTGAATAATGGCACAAGCAGCTCAGGTTAGATGCACTGCAAAACTCCCAGCAGCACTGTTAGCTCACTGCAGCATGGGCCGACGAGGCCTCCATGGAGGGCCGATCTCACACACATTCATCAGGCGTGACTCAGCTTTAATTGGTTCTGTCACAGCAGGGTACAGTAGATCACTAACATTCCTGTACTTTAGGATTCAAATATCCCTTTGATGATCAATTTAATCATTACACTGACAATATTCTAACTGGATTTATGGTGTCTGTTTAAAGGGACAGGGCTGGCAGACAGCACTCTTGTCACACTGAAGGTGACAGCTCTTGTCAGAATGTGCTGAGATTTTCACAGCACCTCAGAGGTCACAGGAAGGAGCAGCAGTACCAGGAGGTGCCAGGAAGCACTCCTGTCTGATGAACGTGAACCCCACTGGGCCCTGCTTCATGACTGGGACCGCTAGGCAGTACTCTTATTTTCCCTGTTACAGACCAGCTACTCTGAATTACTACAAAAGTCATCCTGTAGTAGGTGTTCGCTAATACATCATCCTTACAGTCCGAGTTTAGAAGACTTTTTCCATCAGTTATCAGCTGGGAGACTAGCAAGGCACAGTGACCAGCCACCATCAGCATGGTTTCCTTGGGAAGGCCAAAAGGAAAGTAGTTCTAAACCAGGTGAAGTTAAAAAGCAGACAGGAATTTCAGCAAACAGCATAAAAATTTTAAGCCAAATGAAACTATTCATTTAAGATTGCTCTGTATTCGGTGTTTTTCAAATACATGTTTAATTTCTGCAGCAAAAACATCTAAATGAGGATATGGTTGAGATACTGTAGTAAACCGTATCCAAGCAAAGTGGACTTTGAGGGGCACCTCTCTCAAAACACTGTATGTTTCAAAGTAGTATTTTAACACCCTAATTAAACGATTTCCCATTGTTTAGCCAGTTTCTGTGCCATACTATCATACTGCTGAAGCAGCTATTTCACAGAAATTTCATAGCTATTTTTCTTAGCTTCGAAACAGCTAAAATGGTCCCCTGAACTTGAGTTTTGAGATGTCAGTGTAGTTCTGTCTGCAGTCTTCTACTGGCTTGTTTGTCCTTCCAGAGCCTGGAAGACGACAGGGAGAACTTAAAAACCTTCTTGCTCTCATTATCTGCTACAAAATACATATTTGGTTTGGGTAAATCCTTCATAACTTTCTCCAGAAAACAACCTTAGCTAAATGAAAGGCATAAGAAAGCGAGCAGACCATGAAGGTCTCATGTGCGGTTACATTTTCCTTGAGTAATATCATATTACTAGAATGTTTCTCTCCTCTCTCTCTCAGAGCAATAATTGTTTCACCATTTATTTTTGGCACACAGAACAGAAAATGTCTAACGATGTCACGATCATAAATAAGTAAATAGAATAACAGAGGATTTTTTCTCTATTTTTTTCCTCCTCAAACCAACTGATCAGAAAAGGCAAAATGCTGCGTATTTTCAAACAAAGGCCTTTCACCACAGACTATGTTAAAGTAACTTTGAGACGATATAGAACATGAACACCTCTGAAAGCCCTAAAAGGCCTTCAGAAACAGGTATTAATTTACTCAAGATGTATTTGGGTGGGTTTTTTCCTTCTTCCCCTCCTCCCCCTCCCAAACACACTGCTTTAAATAGCCAGGTTTATAAATAACTACCAGCAGCATTTATCAATCTCCTTCCATCTTTATTTAGACTACTTACTACCGAACTAGTTAGGATTTAGCCCTACCCACCATGTAAAGGAGTCACATAATGATCCCTTTATACTCATTAACTACCATTTTAATGAGCTATTACTACCTCGGGACTCAGAAGACCTCAGGGAGGTTGTAACATGCCACTACCCATATAGTAATTCACTGCTGAGTTAGTACATAGCCTCCTTGAAAGAATACAGGAATGCCCTCCATCACTTGCTGTAGTACAGATGCCACCGTCAGCAAAATTCCTGTACGTAAGGCACAACCCAGACTAAAACCTAATGAAAAACGTCTCAGTTAAACTCCAATAAGCTTAACAGATTACCCATTACTACAGCCCACCGCTTTATTGGAAGTAACCACCCTCCTAACAGAGCGAGCTGAAAGCCGGAGCGCTGCCCCACAGCACCACCTCAGTCTGCTGGCACAAAAGGAGCACACCTGATAAAGGCACAGGGCAGAGAGCAGAGGACACAGACATCCCAAATGACTGTTCACAAAACATGACAGGGTCTTTATGAGCTGTAAGTTAGCCAACAGATGTTCAAAGGAATCTGAATAAAGAAATCAAGTTTACCATTAGGAACAATCAGTTAAAATTTACACACAATGAAGTCAACTGAAAGCTGACTTCAACTGAAAGGTACAGTAAAATGGAATTGAAAAAAAAAATCTCACTCTTATTTAAAAAACAAAAAAAGCCATACGTATGCCACGACTTGTGATAGAACTGACTTGAAGACAGCCCTTCCTGGTCACTGGTAACTTAACATGGACAACTGGGCCTATGGTCACTAAGAAAGCCTACCTGATGTTATTTGTAGTGAGAATGAGCCAAATCATCCTGAAGGAAGATGGCTGCCTCTCACACTTTGTGGCAGCTGTGGGCAGAAACTGCTACACAGCAGCGTGCTGTTCCCTGAACTGCCCTGCTTTTTTGGTTGAAGTGTTTGCAGTGATCCCAAATGAGAGGCAGAAAGTTGCATGTGCCCAAAAGAGAGGTAGAATGATCACCTCTCTGCTTTCCATAAAACCACTCCTTGCAAGCACTTACCGCTCTTTCCCTGCACTACCTAGGAGGCACCGTTTACTGCAGGAAAGGAGGAAGTAATTCACACAGATCCATAAGGATCTCCCCTTCAGTCTGCAAGAGCCAGAGGGAGGAAATAATAGAACCAAAGGCTCTGCCCACGTGGAGAGCCCCATGCAGTAGGCCAGTGCCACTGCGACAGCAGCACTGCGAGGCTGCAGGCAAACCACGTGCTCTGACATCCCAGACAGGTCCGGAGGAGGCAGTGGGCAGGGACGTACAAAGGGCAGAAGCTGAGAGGATCAGTGCAGAGGAAACACTTCCCTGTCTACTTGAAAGTGTTTTCCAGTGCAACACACAGACTCAATGCTGCAGCACCTGTGAGGGCACACACGCACCAGCCTCTCTCCTCACTCAGTCTTAAAAAATAATACCATCGCAACAAGCCTTCTGCTGAGAAGCAAAGCAGCCTGTCAGCACTGTCACAGGGATGAGAGACAAAACAATAGTTCTCACTCCCTGAAGTCACAAGCAATGGAGCAAACAGGTCTGTCTTCCAGCCACTGACAGGGAAAGGCAGCGTTCACCCACAGAGCCCCATCCTCCGGTCACGATGGGAGATACAGAGCTGAACAGCTGGAAGGAATACATCCGTGTGCTCTGTCTCCAGTTTCATCTCCTCACCATCAGAAGCAAGAAGCACATAGGAGGAATTCTCCCCTGGCGCTGGAAGGCTCTGGCTGGCTCCTCACTCTGCAGCAGCCACAGCCAATGCAGGAGGGACCACAGAGGGGGCTGAAGCAAGCAGGCAGCAAGACAGACTGCAAAAGGAGGAAAGATCAAAATAAAGGGGAAAAGCATGCATTCTTCCATGCCTTTGGAAAAGAGGAATTAGCAGTTGAGTGAGTAGCAATAAAAACTTGGCACAGGTTGCATCCCATTAACTACGCTACCAGAAATCTCTTTCAGCCAACTGACTGCAGAAGATAGTGACTATTACTAATTCATTTACTTGCCTCTCAACATAGGATTACAGGATTATCAGCATTAAAGATAACAGTGAAAGTTGGGAGATAAAACTCTGATCCCACAGTCTCTGGTAGAAACGCTGATAAATGCGGAGCATTTCAAAACCAAAAGCCATAAGGAAAAGTTCTGCTTCGCTTAAGTGCTGTGGCCATAAAGATACGGTACAACGTCCCCTACATTTTCAAGTTATACACAGAAAGCCAAGGCTTAAAGAAGGATCAACAGACAAGCAAGAACATTTAGTGAGTAACTCCTGTCACGGGTGGGGAAGAAAGAAATGAAACTGCAGGTCTGAAAGCTGCTGCATGGAAAAACAAAGGCGTGTTCCTGACAATCTTACGAGTAGAAGCCAAAGCCACGTTCCCCTCTATCGCATAACCTCAGCCATGGAGTTGAATCCAAGAAATTGCATCAGCCAGATGCAGTTTCTTCCTTTGTAACTCACTGGGGTGGGAGAAGGCTTTTTCAGACGTAAACAAAAATAGTAATAATTTTTAAAATAGTGGTGGCAGAAATACTGCAAAGTTATTTCTGAAAGTCACGGTTAAGTGCTGCTAACCAAAATAAAAGCAACATTTGCTGTAGGGCAATGAAACTGCGGAAACAGGAAGAAAGGAAGGAGGGGACTAACATGAGTGCTTCCTTACCCAGCTCGCCTCTACCCACCGGTGCCAAATAAACCCTGCAATCTGACAAAGCTTGTATATGACACAGACAGCAACGGGTATTCTGAGTAGGTGAACATTTTGGAGGTCTCCGGCAGCTCCCTGCAGCCTCTCCTCTCGCTGTGCCCCAGTTTCGAGCTCCGCACAGATGATGAGCGCCTGCCCAGGGAGAGCTATTCAGTGCTGCTCTGCACACATTCGCCCACGTGTGGCCTCATCTGCCTGTCACCACACGCTATTCAAACACGTTCCGAAGACGTGGTTATTTGTTTTGAAGTCCATCACAGTGGCACCAGAGTTCATCATTAGCATCATTCACCTTTGTGGTATCTTTAAGACAAGCATGCATTACTGTCCTTTTTTTTTGGGGGGGGGGATTGCAAAATGAGGCACAGCTATCTGGGTGCTAATTTTATCACAGATAGGATCCTTCCGAGTGCTTGGTATCAAACAGCATTCCATACTTCCAGGGCAGACTTTAATCGACTTCAGCTGCAGCTGCAAGCGCTCGCTATTTCTGCACAGAAGCTCCCAGTATCTCAAATTATGCATCCAGAATTGCAGAGCACTCAAATCAATTAGTCACCACTTGGGAAAAGTTCCGTTTAAACGACTCGCCTGGCATCACATAGGAATTCTGTGGCAGAGAGAGGAACAGAATCCCGTCCTCAGGGGCACTTTCTGACTGACTGCTTCACCCGCGGAACCGCTTCTTCCTGCAATCTTTCCCCCGCCCTACCCGCACCTCAGCACCTACAGGTTACAGTTCTTGCAGACAACGGCCTCTTTCAGCACAGAAGCCTGAAGCTGCACTGGGGCCAGATCTCTCCCTGAGCCTGAATAAAGAAAGACTATGTAGGATATAACGTAGCGAATTCAAAATCATCACAACGAATAAGCACAAAGAAACCAAATTAGGACTTGAGACGTTCTGAAAACTGACATTCCATAATTTTACAGTACACGCTCCCAGAATTCCGTGAAGGCCTTCAGAAGTGGCGCTACAGCACAGGATTTTCTGTAAGGCTGTTGCAGGAAATAGTAGAAAAACAAGTAGGTTTTAAAAGCAGAACAACGTCCAACCCGTGCATAAGCAGTGCAGACATGCTTTGTAACGCCAACTGACGAGTAACAGTGGTTTTTCTCCCCCGCAATAAGCCCACGCTCTCTGAAGAATCACTCTGACTCTAAAAGGTTCTACACAACCTTTCCAAACTGCAGGCCTCCAGACAAACCTAACGGAGGCGGCCTTACTCCCGAGCACAACAGAGGCGTGCGCTCAGGCAGCACCTGCACAGCACATCTCAGGGGAGGGCAGCCACCGGCCGGCCCCCAGGGCAGTGCACACAGCAGACCAGCATCAGGCGAGGCCGGGTGCGGGTGGGCGATCCCACGACGCGCGGTGCCCAGGCAGCTGCTGGCCCTCCTGCAGGGCTGGCTGCGCTCTGCCTCCAAAGCCCCAGAAGCATTTCCCGGGCACGTTCTGCGAGGCATATGTATTTTTATCGTCTCAGACAAAGAAGGACAAGACCCAGCACCTTGCAAAATCTCTCAAGTATAATGAAAGTAATGAGATTCTAAAAATAATGGCGGCCACATGAGAAACAGGCTCAGCTTTTTAATTACCAATTTCGTTAAGGTGCAACGGAGCTCTTTGTTAATAATTCAGTATTACTGCTCCACACGTGAGCGCACTCCAGAAGTACAAATGAAGACATCTACTTTCAGAGCACTATTTTTTATCAGAAGTACCAGGAATCTTGTCAAAATACCAATGCGGGCACGCTGCATGGCACATCACCCCGCAGCACTGCGCTGCTGTGAAGGGCTGGGCAGCACCAAGCAGCACAAGGCGCACTGCCATAGCTTTGTATCACCCGCACCTCACGTTATCATCACATACAAAATGAATCATTTGGGTAAGAATTAAAAACCTCACGTACCCTGGAAGACAAACTCCGTCAAGCCAAATAAACATGGATAAATTTTCTTTGAGTTAAAAAAGAAAAAAAGGAAAAGGAAAAAAGGTTATGAATGTACATATCTGTGTGCTTCTGAAACACGATTTCATGTTGCTTATATTGGATGGAGTTTTCCTGTACTATACAGAAGAATAACTTAAAATAAAGACCGACGCTGTTCCCACGTGGATCAATCGAAATCTGCATGAAATTAAAGCAGTATTTTGCATACGAACGTGGCAATTCTGCACGTTTTGAGGAATCCCAGGACTCACACCCAGACTCACACGCAGTCAGGTACGGCTGCTGCAGAGCCACGTGGACAGTCGTAGCCCCAGTCATAGCCCACTAGGCATAGCGCCCTGACAGGCAGGGCACGGAGCTTTGATCCAGCAGTATTTGCAGACCTTGATTCAGACTGAAATACCCATAAGATAGAAAACTGAAGGCATCTGTACCAGCAAGACAATTTCACATATAGAGAACAGTTTATTTTACCCAAGAAAAATCCTTCTATTAATATTTGATCTCGAGCTGCAAAAAAGAGCCCCATTTGTAACAGATTCTTAACACAGCAAGCATTCCCTGAAAAACTGCAATGAGGGCAATTTCCATCATCATCCCAGATGGACTTTACGAACACGTATACATACATCCTGTAATGTTTTCTACCCAAAAGGCTTTACACGAGTACCCTTTTTTAAACAGGTCTGCATTGCCACTCGTCTCTTTTCAACTAACAGCCCTCCATGACACCAAGCCAGGGACTGGGGGAGGGGGCAACTCTCAGAAATGGGGGGATGACC
>PPHD01014929.1:0-16402 GCA_002909625.1 Bambusicola thoracicus | reverse complement strand
GAAAAGAAAAGAAAAGAAAAGAAAAGAAGCATGTATATGTTATACACAATATATTAGCCTGAATAACAGATGTATTGTGATAATGATGTCTGCATGACAAATTACAGGGTCATTTGATAAGCTGAGCCCTCCCAGGCTAAAGGGCACTTACTTTTGACCTCTTCACCTACAAAATATTTTTGTGTTAGGACACTTCCTGGGGGACTTAAACCAGTGAGCCTCTACCTAACAACAGCTGCATTTGAAAATTAACCAAAACATACCCATTCCCACCTCTTAAACAAAGTCTTTATTTAAGAAAAATATACTGCTCCAAACTGGAGTCTCCTTCAGTAGCTGGCCCTTGGTTTATTACAGGTTTCAGATTCATCAGATCACTACTTTTAGCGTTTGGAATTTGTCGTATTCTTGTCTGGTTCTCATCCATTTTCTTTGCATCTCTCTCTCCCCTTGATCATCTTTGTGATCTTAATGCCAGTTCTCAAGCACAGCGGATCTACTATTGACTGGCATGCTGTCTGGAAAGTAGGAGATGCTTAGGTCAGCTGTACATGTTCTTCTATTTCTGAAGCCTGTTCACATGGTTTTGTGGCACAGGACTTCACATAAGAGACAAAGAGAATGAGACCCTATAAAGAATATTTTGAGTTCTTTAACAGATGTCCAAAAAACAAGCCCTTTAAAATAAGTGACAAATATAGAAGACAGAGCCATATCATTCAGTACCAAGTTTTATTGGCAGTTGTTTAGATTGACTCGAACAGCTTCCTTGTGGATGTCTTATCTTCAGGTCAATTTCACTGTTTCTGTCATTGAGTTTTTCTAGGCTGCTTGAAGAGTGTGTGAGTACTCTTAGCAGTAGTGTTTTGAAGTTAAAATCTCAGTAATCGAGTGAAACAGAAGCTTTCACTGAAAAGCATTTAGAAAACATAAAATCAAGGTATTGAAAAGGATGGAGCTCAAGTGATGGAGGGAGTAAAAATTCTAATTTATGTGTAAGCTCCACAGGCTCACACTGCACTGCAAGGAAAAAAAAATCTGGAACTGTGTTTTATGTTTTCATAAATAAGATGCTTCTACTTGATTAGGAGCTTCTACTTGATTAGGAGCTCCTACTCTTCCCTGTTACCTCATATTGTTGGAGTAATGTATGTCCAGTGCTGTCATAATTACCAATTGTAATGGTGAGGATGATTGGATGGAAGAAAAATGTTCTCATGAAAACTGTCTAGTGATTGTAATGCTAAATATTTTTTTTAATACAATTTTCAGTTGTAGAAGGCGAGCTTGAGTTTGCAACTCTGAAAAGAGTTTTGAAGTCTTACAAAAATGAATGCTTTTCATATACTTTTTAAAATACCATTTAAGTCTGATTATACTTCTCTTATACTCTTTCCGTCTTTGGATTTTCTATGATATGTTTGCTAAATAATGAATTGGCAAAAGCTGTTCTTCTGTAGATTATAGCATAATATGCTTACATTCAACTTTCAAATCTTGTTATAAAAGGCAGCTTTTGGTTGCAATATGCTTCAGTGAAAAAGCTGTCAGATTGGGATGAATAACCAGTTCTCCACCTACCTTTCCACGTTTTTTGTGCTAGGAAGTGGGTTTTTTCATATCTCCACACAGAGCTTGGTTTCAGCTCTTTCAAACTTCTTTCAAAATTTTGATTTTGTATATTTTCTAGTGAAATTTCCCAGCATACCCAGCAAGGAAACAGTAGTTACAGACACTAATAAGGAAACATCAGTGAAAATCATGAGTATTTGTGATCAAAATCCAAGGGTAGATGTGCTGCTTCTGAAAACAAATATGTGAAATTTTGTAATACTCTTTATAATTTAGTCATTCCTCATAACTCTTCTTTAGGATTTCATGACACTCTCAGCTGTCACACCCATTTACTTAAAATAAAAATCAGGGAAAACAGCTCCTGCTAGCTCTATTTAATCTCATTGCAATTTGGCTTAAGGAGAGGAGATTACCCTGTGCAGACCTTAGAGAAATTACAGTGCCTTGTCCTGACTGTGGCGTAGATAATAAAGATATTGATTTGTAGTCTCCAGACTAGAAGTGTCTCTGGAGTTCAGAAACCAAATTTGGAAGGAATGCATCTCTTAATGTCACATGCTCTATGGAAGACTAAAAGCTGGGTGCCTTAAAGGGTTCTCTTAAAGGAGAACATTTCCTCTTGATGGAGTCTCCAAGCTTTCTTCTGCCTTCATGTGACTCTTGTGGATTGCTACCTGAACTTTGTGTGAGAGTGGATGTTGGCATTACAAGAGAGTAAGTTATGGAAGAAACTGATTTAACTGTTGAATGCTACACTATTTCCCTGTTCTTTTTGGTTATTCAGAAAAGTGTTTTCTCTTACTGGAGCGTACATCTATGCTATAGTATGCAGGGGCTGTTTTCTACCCCCTCTGAAGCTGCAGGGGTTTCATGACATGGAATAACAAATCTTAGAAGTTATTTTACAGTACATCCACTCTGTCTAACTGAAGTTGTATATAGTACCAGGAGAATAAATAATGACTGACTTTCAAAATGATGTATGTAAGGGCAGTTGTGAAATGTTTTCATCCTGATAGAAATGCATACACAGTGACTGACACTTTTCTTCCACATTCATGATGTGCTTGGTTAACCTTGTTTCATAGACATGGGAAACATCAAGCTGCTGCCTGATCATTTATACATGCTCCTATTTGTACATGTAGCTGAAATAACTGCAGCTCAGATTTCAAAACCTGAGTTCCTAGAGTACTTGTAGAAGCATTTCTACTAAGTAGTTCTGATGCTGATCACATACTGAGCATGAAGACAGAAGTGTGACCATGACACTTATGCAAACACATTTGGCTTGGCTGCTTTTTAGTTAGTGACTGCAAGCATGGCTTGCCAAATCCTGGGGCCTGTCTGTGAAGAGGCAGTTTGATTGAAGTCAGCATCCAGTCGTGTGTACTGCTAAACACTTGCCACTCCTTGATTACCTACTGAAAGCTTGCAACTCTCCAAGTTTCCTACATCCACATCTAGACAAACAGAATAGGCTTTGTCAGGTAGCTGCAGAGAATGAAAGTAGTATGAGAAAGGCACTGTGACAGAATTTCTCATCTCTACTGTCCCTCCACAAAAATGATGTCTTTTAACTTGGCAGGGCTCACAGCCAGTCTTCTGCAATGCCATGTCTGCGAAAGCCCTTTTTCACATTTCAGCAAGTCGAAATGATTTAGTGCTCTTCTCTTGTGCTTTATTGGAGCTTAGAATATCAGCCATGTACTGTACAGGGCTTGCTTTCTGATGTAGATTAGCCACAGAAAATAACTGGAAATGCTCATAAATTGGTGATTCTACACACATGTGCTGTTATAGCTTACAGCTTCTACAGTTATTTTCTGGTAGAAATTTTAAGGAAAACATACTCTACCTCCTTTAATTGCTTATAATGAAGCACTGTCTCTAGCAAAGAGCTTCAGGAACAAAAGATGTTTGCTCTCCGACTTTTATTCTCTAAGAATGTCATAATCGGTTGAAGAATGAGCAGTGAAATTAAAATGCATTGAATTGGACATTTTCTGAAGCTTTTTTTTTTTTTTTCTTTTTACAGTTCTTTTGACAAGACTTCTTGAGAGATTGTGAAGGGCTTTGCAGTTGTCACGGTGATTTGTGGGTGCTTAAACATTCAAAAAACCTTAGGGAGAAAATCTTAGGACAAATGTTTTTATTTCTGCACTTTCGCATGGTCAACACAGAATAATTAATGTTTGTGAAGCTCTTGAAGAACAAAGTATGCATTATAGGCCATACTCATGGAGTAGCTTTCTTTTTCTGTTTCACAGTGTCTGCGAATAACTCATCCAGCTGAAATGATAAAGTACACCAGACTGATGGAAAACATAATATAGACAGATCGTTGATACAGGTAATTAGTGAAGAAAATGATTTTAAAAAAATTGGGTCTGAACTAAATTGTACAAGAATTTGTGTCTGGAAACATCTGATTATGTCTTCATTTATTGCTTGTTGCACAGGCCTGGAGGCATGAATACCAAACACAGTGGGAAAAGTTCTGAAGTTTCTGTAACCAAAAGCTTCTAAAAAGTGCATGGAAACCAAACTTCATAATCCTTTCAGTGGGTTTCTGAATACAATAGCTCCAGAGAAAGAACAGTTGGCAGCATCTAAGAGACCCAGTGTGTTTCAGAAGATATTTTGCAAGCATCTCAAGAATGGTTGATCAGATAAAGAAGTTAGGGGGATTAGGAATGTATGCTCAAAGAGAACTTACAGCAGTATGGAAAATGTAAGGACTGACTCATTACGTAGAATCAGTTGAGTGCTAAGTTGCTAGAGGCTGTTTAGTTTTCAAAATTAAACAAATTGGAGGAAGACATAAGCAATTGGGAAGGGTAAGAAAGGAAGAATTATTAAATCACTGTTCCCAAATCACTGAGACCAGAACTCCCAGTCTGGCAGCTTTGAGCTTTAATTTTCAGCTTGTTGGTCTTTTCTTTTTGCAATGTTTCTATTACTGTAATTTATAAATAGAAATCAACCCAGACCCAAAGCATTCTGAGAAAAGGTTTCATAATCTTGACATTTTGTTTTCAAATGTAACTTTTACACTGTGAGGAAATAGTATAAAAGACTTTTAAAGAATGTGGTATATTTTGAGTTAGGGTTTCTTTCTGTCTTCTCTTCCTTTACACTTTGGCTAAGGAAAAGTTATTTCCCAATTGATTAATGTCACACAAAAAATAATCCATAAAATCTGAGTATTCCTATGGAGAAGAGTGTAGCTGATGTAGTTCAGAGCTAAATGTGCTACAGCTGGGCTATGCAATGTTTTATCCTGTCAGCACGTACTACAAAATACATGATGGCTCCACTTAGTTAAAAACTGCAAACCCAACACGAGTGTGCTAGACATAGCACTGATCTAGTACCTGTGTAGTAGTGCTGCATTGAGAAAGCCACTTTCATGAGGAGGAACCCTTCCCTCTGGAGCCGCTGCTGTGTGATGCACAAAGCATTGACGCCTCTTGGTGAATGAGGGGGAAGGTCATGCAGGAAGTGACAAATGGAGTGGAAACGGACATGTAAAAGCTGTGTAAGCATGCAATAGTTTTGAAGGCCTGAACTTTGAGCAGTCACAGTATTTACAGATTTTCCAGGAATTTATGAGAGAAAAAAGAGCAAACTGCTACTATAGGTGTCACTTTATTAGAAAGACTCTGTCCTTTTATGACAAACATTTTTGTATAAGCATAATCTGTTAAACTGCCTATTATCTGACCACTGTGATATCAGCACATTTTCCCTTTTTGTCCCTTTAGAAGAAATTTTTAAGCTTTTTTCCTCTCCCTTAGTAAACAAATGAGTTCATGAACTTCACCCATAAACAAGATTGCTGCTATCTGGACTTTTGTTTTCTTTTCAAGAGTTTTGCTGAGACATCTGTGGTTGAATCTTCATGAGTTTGGACATATACAATTCCAACTCCTTTTTCCTAACCCCTAATATGGCAAAGTTGTTCCTACTCAGTAATGCTCATAAACATTTGCATAAAGTGAATTGTGTACTTGAATTGGGACCTCCAACATATCCTGTTTGATATACTGCATCTCATAAAAACAAAGGAAAGACAGATGTAATTTGTGCCCTAGTGGAACTGAAGTGCTTCTCTGCTTCAGTCATAAGGATAACAGTCTCACCAAGAGCACAACATCTGGCTACCGCCTATTTTTGAACAAGTCACAGCTAAGGATAAATTATTTTATAATGCACGTACGAACTGTGAGAGAAACGTGTGTAAAAGAAAAATAGCATCAGAACAGTCCAAATCATTTTTGGCTCCCTTACTAGTCAGAAAGGTGAGAGAGCTGACAGGGTGCTTTTCCATTTGCTCTTCCTCTTTACTTACTCTTCCTCTCTCAGCAGCTGCTGAACATTGTGAGGTGTGAAATAAAAGCAATGGCAAATGGCTATTCAGTCCTGTCTTCATCAGTGGCTTATACTGAGAGCGTATGGACCAGAGTAAGAATAGAAAATGAAAGGAGTGGTATATAGTTGCTATTAAATTAAATGCATGCATGTATATCTTCTGGAGATTCTCTGCCTCCATCTTCTAAGCTCCAACAAAGCTGGAATTTAGAAGGGTAACTGAGCTAATTTCAACTTGGTTGACTAACAAACAAGGAAGAAATATCTGTGGAGGGGAAAAGACCTACAGGGTTGCCTTTTTTTCTTTTTTTCCTCCCAACAAGAATGAGTGAAGGAGCACTTACACTGGGTCAATGTACTTTCCATTAAACTCTCATCAGTGGAAGTGTAAACAGTTCTTAAAGCAAGAACTACAGTCCATGACTTGGGTCTACTCTTGAGTGTGCTACAAGGTCATATTAACTCTTGCCCTTTATTTCTGTCTCCCCAAAGCTGTCTTTCTTACAGTGAAAAACTGCACAGTAAAAAGGTGAAGACCCCACTTTGGCAGCAATCAATTTCTTTGTGATAGGGAAAGCAGCTAGAGGTCTTACATGAATATCAGGCAAAGCATCCTGTACAGCTATACCAGTAGTACAACCTTTATATTAAAATAAACATACCTCCATCCAAAATTGCCTTATTGCTTGCTGAAGTAATTGGATGGTTAAACAGGCTATGAACAGTAGACAGAAATGCATTTTAACACACTGAGTAACTCCCTGCAGTCTATAAGCACCAGAGTTAGAGACACTGCTATCAGACTTGTCCTTGTTCCTATGCACCCTTTCAGCTAGCCAAGAAAAGTGATTCTTGTGCATACTGTATGAAGTACCACCCTCTCCACTTTCTTGCTGGTGAGTCATCAGTGCCAAACTCCAGGTGATCCAGCCCTTTCCAGGGAATAGGCACTTAAAAATACAGAAAAGGCAAGCCCTACAGGTTTTACTTATGAGTGACTATCATAAAGTCTGTGCTGCATTATGGAGTTGAAACTAGATTTCTGGAAAATGCATTATGCTGCTGGGCCATGTTACCTTTATACATGCATACATAAAGAATGATTACAAAGAAAATTATATGGCTGATATCAAAATTAGAATAATCTTAATCTATATTTCTTGAACTCTATCCATAGCAATAAATTTCATGAGGAAATGCTGAATTCTCTTCATTAAGAATTAATTATATGATATCATATAAAAATTCAGGGGGGATAGTAATGCTGTATAAACAACTGAATAGTTTAGATCAGATTTTTTTTAACTGTATTTTAAAGGAAAAAAAAACAATAGCAAGGTAGCAAGCCAGAAAGCCTAGGGGATTCTTTCATATTCAGGGTATTAGTATTAAAAAGCACAATAGAAAGCAGTTATGCTGAAAAGCAAAATAAAACTGCAGGCAGGAAGGAGTACTTCAGGCAATGGCTGTTCCTACTATACAAACTAATGAAAACTCATCAAGGAATTATTGATTTGATTACAGCTCCCGAGCAACATGTTAGCTTGTCCTTTAGAAAGACTGCATTAGAATCATATGTGACCAGGAATTGTAGGCTTTTGCACAGTACAACATGTAGTAAGAACAAAGATACTTATGGTATTAAAAAAATCCAGCCTTCGTTTGGCTCACCAGCCATTGTACAACACAGAATGTATTATCTCAATATTACTTCAGCCTGGCATTTACAACATTTTGTTTGGTGAGAAATTTTTCTCAGCTTATGCGGTTATAGGAACTTTGCTCAATCCGGATGCATAATTTTGCTTTGGCTATCTCCATCCAGCTGAAGAAACAAAGTTTCTTCAGGGTAGGTCAGCATTAGCTCCAGGAGGTGTACATGGTACATGCACTGCAGAGTGACCAAAAGGCCTTCTCAGCTGCTTGGAGAAGAGTAAAATGCTGTGTGTCAACTTATTTTGTGACACAAAACATGTATCTGAGACAGAGAGCAGTGAATCCACATGTCGCAGTTCCCACTAGGTCTGCACAGACCCCAGTGCTTGCCATTAGGAACATTAAAGAAGAATTATACAGATCCTGGGCTTAAATTTTTCCAAAACCTTTATTGTCTAATCAAATGTGACAGAAAATAAATGGGGTGCAATTTAATGCCAAGATGGTAAAAAGCATCTAAGAGCACCTAACACTATATATCACTGGGAAATCATTCTGGAGGGAGTAAAGATATGCAGCAATAGGGAAAAATTAAAAGAATATTTCACTATAAAATGAACTCTAGAAGCACTATTCTGTTATTTCTTGTAAAAAGGGCATATTAGTAAAATATTATAAGCTCTCAGTGTGAATGGCTATAAAGAAGAAGAGCCACACTAGATAGCTTCTGATGGATGCCATGCAGTGTGTCATATCAGTAGCATACTGTTGGGCCTGAAGAGGATATTGATGGGGAGAAGTATTTATTGACTTGTATTTTTAATTAGGGAAGTTATGTATTGATGCATGCATTTGCAATTCTTTATTCCAATGTGCAGACAGAGCATGGCTAAAAGATTTCCGTGTCAGGCTTGTTCTGACATTTGCTCCTCATGAGCTGGAAAAGAGCCAAGCTGGAAAAGCTGAAGGAAAGAAAGTTCCTTCCAGGCTGAAGGCATTTGGGGTGTTACAGAGACTTCCTTCCTCGTGTTTCACTCCATTCCTTTGACATGGGGAGGAGGGACAGCTCAGACCCCTCTATCTGATTTGTCACTCAAAACATTTGTTGCTACTGATGATTTCCTGGGTATGGTGTGACTCAAGCAATCCTTTGGGTGTTTGTGTTTGTGTCCTGGGCTGGGTAGGGGAGCTGGCTGCTCTTCTGCCCTCCTACACATTCCACAATTTCTGGACATGTGAGATGTTTATGTGGAATTCTGTACAGGCAATCTGGAATCAATTTTGGCACCAATAAACCAGATCTTACTTTGTCAGCAGCCATTGTACTAATGTGCGTGTATGTGTGTGTGTGTGTGTGTGCATATAAATTTAGAAACATAAATATATACTGGCAAGCTATAAAGCTGTCTAAGGTGATTGCACAGTTATCATCATCTGAGCGGTGGGTGAAGATGTGGAATTGCTCTTGAGCTGCTCTCTTGTATAATTACATCTTTCCTTCTTTCTCTACCATTCCTCTGGTTCTTCATCGTGTATAATCTATATCAATGCCATAATAAAAACATCTAGATTCTCATATAGGTCCTTCAAGATGAACAAGCCCAAAAACATTTTCTAAGGGATCAGATAATAAATACGTAGCATGTAGAAAAGAAGAGGAAGAGTTGTACTGAATGGTATACTTCTTAGTCACTGTCATAATGAAAATAATTATCATTTTGGCTAATTATATCAAGATAGAATACTTTTTTTTTCATTGTTGTTGTTCATTTTTTCTTTTCTAAATATTTATTTAGAAGAAAAATTATGTTAAGTGCTCTTTCCAGAGCCAAAAAATAGATTTTTTAAATCCACGAATAGGTACCTGCAGGGGCTGCATAATTTTGTAAGGTTTTTGAAAATGAAATCATGAATTGCCTACTCTGAATAGGTGACTACTGAAGAATAAACTAGAATTGCTCTGTTGTTCATAACTTCATCTTACAGACCTCTTATGAAAACCAAAGTAAACTACTAAGAACATAGTTCATGAGCTCCAGAAGCCAAGCCAGCTGACTCTCTGTGTTGATGTTGTAATATACAGTTCAGCTGGTGGTAGTGAGTGGGGTGATATATATTTCTCCTTTTGCTTAAACGGATAAACGAATTAGGGTTTAAGCTTCAAACTGTATATTTGCTCTAGAATTTCATCTAATTCCACTCTCATCACAACACAGAATTTAAACATAAAATAAAATAGTAAACTCAATCTTTCCTAGTATATGGCTTGTTGACATTGAACCTCACACAGTTCTTACACTGTCTGCTCAAGCCGACATGGCGCTATTAGATCAACAATACCAGCTGTTTTTTTAATTCTCTTGGGAGCCAAAATTTAAATAAAGCTAAATATTAGGTCTATGCTTAGATCTATTCTATAAATATTGTCATTAATTTAGGGGACGTTAGTTTTGGGTGGGTTTTTTCATTTGATTTTTATTGTTGATCCTTACAATCTTGCATTTGTCATTCGTTTTTAAGGTACTCACAAGTGTTTTGTTTATCATAGTGCAATATTTTCCATTAAGATTGGATGTTTCTAATAGGCTACAGCGTTTGTTTGCTTTGCCCCTGTAGTAATTTTAATTACAGGTCCACTTAGTTTATGTCTCAGCTTATGTCAGAAAGAGCATGGGACTGAGACTCAATAGCATTTTGAATCATTTTCCTCCCTTCTGGTTATCTCTGTGATGAATTCTGACCGAAAAAGAAGTCACATACCTCTGTGATCTGAAATGTTACAAACTCTCAAGCAAAGTTACTGGAAACTGAATACAATCTCTATTTTTTCTTTTTTTCCTGTGTGATACAGCTCTTTTCTGCTGCTTCATACCACAGTTGGAGATACTATTATGGGTATTACAGGCTACTCCTTGGTGAAACCCATCTGCTGCAATGGTCTTCTATTTACCAAATTCATACATATGTCTGAAAAACAGTGAGCTACTCATTTTTATGTTGAGTGCTGGTCGAGGCTGATCATCTATTATCTGAATCAGGGAGTTCAGGGTGAGCATACAGCTAAAATGATCAGTACTGCATACCTAGACAGACCTGTGAGTCAAATGACAGAATTGGGCTCCTACTTACAGTTTTCACATACAAAGAATAAAACAATGGTCTTTCAAACAGAATAAACTAAACTTTGTTTTTATATCCTGCATGATCAATTTGCAGGACATATCAAGGTGAAACATACCATAGTATCTCATCAAGTTATTGCTGAGGTTAGAGAGATCAGCAGTTTGAAACAGGAACCCTTAATAGGTTCTGTGGGGCACAGCCATGTGAGTGGAGTAAAATACTAACTTACTCAGAGGCTGGGAAATTTGCATAAACCCAGCATTGGGGAACCATTATTACTGACAGAACACTGGATCAGAGAGGTTGTGGAGTCTCCTTCTCTGGAGATATTCAAGACCTATCTGGACACCTTCCCACGCAATCTATTGTACGGAAGTCGCTTTAGCAGGGGGATTGGTCTCAAGGACCTCCATTGGTCCCTTCCATCTCCTACAATTCTGTCATTCTGTGATGGCATACCTTCATTCTGATGCCTGTTTATGCCTTATAAGACACACTCATCCACACCTGGTTTGCCTTCTCTTTTATCTTCAGCTTTCTTTCTCTTGGTTCACTGGAACATAGTTTCTTTCTTTTATATTCCTGGAAGGTAAATATCTCAAATAACCATAGTGTGTCTTCTCTCTACAGCAGGTCTAGTAGTTCAGTAAGGGGACACATGAAAGCATGAATACATAAGTGTAATTTTTATTCAGTAAAGATCACTGTTGTTCTATTTTAATGAAGGTACAATAGGGTTATTTATGCACAGTTGACAAGACATTTTCATAATACAGCTGATAAAGCATCTAGCATTATTTGTCCTTTAAAACAAATCTTATGTGTTGTATACAAATTTATCACAAATACCCAGTGTATTTTTTTCACAGTATTGTATTAGGCCATCCAGTTCCACAGAAACTATAGCAGTGTCTTCCTGCCATTGTATGCCAGGAAGTGCTGACTGATCTTTTATGTCCCAGGGCTTGCAATTTCCCTCCTTCGTTTTGGGAATGTGTTGTTTTTGAACAGCTGGAGTAAAAAGAAAAAAGAAAGTTGCTCCTCTACAGCACAGGAACAACTGCTGTGTTACTGGGCCAGCTAGTGTCAATACCATCAGTGCAACGTGCTAGAGGCAGTAGGTCATGTTAGCTGGTACTAGCACCTAGAGTGTACATCTTCAGTCCATGACAGGACAGACAGACCTGGTCATAACTGCACAATTTGTTCCCATTTTGTGTCTGGGATTTGCCAGTAGCCTGCTTTTCCATGCACGTGTGGTCCACAAGGGAGGAGATATATCTCCTTGCCTTCAGCTCCTCCACATTCACCACAGAGTTTACAGCTAGCAGTAAGTAGAAGTTAAGGCACATTACTATGTAGGTCTAAAACTACATTTTTTTTTTTTTTTTATGGGTACAGCACTGTCTGAGTGCTATTAAATATATTATAAGGTATTCATTGTAACATAAGTGGGAAATGAAGCCAACGTTCATCAGAGCTCTTCAGAGTGAACACCTGAGGCAAGATGCATTAAAACCTTTCTATGTGAATTAATGTAAAAAAATCAGAAGCAAAGCTAATGTTAGTATTCAGAGAATTCTTGCATCTCTTCATGTGGCTTTTTGTGCAATGTCACATGCCACAGTGCACAGCTATCCCCCAAAGCTCTAGTACTGCCTGTCAGTGCTGTTTCCTGAAAGATTAAGCTATCATTTGGGGGTGGAAGGTTATAATTTGCAGGACCTCACCAGAGATAACTAGGTTTTGTTTGTTTCTGCATAGAATGGGAAAATGGATAACAGCAGAAAATAGCATAATTTTCATAGTAATAAGTAAGACAAAAGAAAGCATGAGGAGAGATGGTGATATGATTAGCCTGACTCTCCTACCATATATACTAGTGCAAATTCAAAGCGATTGTACTCTAATTATCCATTAAATGCAGAGAGGCTCACCATCCTCAACAAGCCTGTGCAACCATGAGAAAAAAATGTCGGGACATGAAAAGAGGACCACAAAGAAATTAATGGTTTTGTATCAAAGAAAAAAAGAAATAAAAAGAATATTTGAAGATTTTCTGTATCAAATACCTCAGTTTATACATACCGACAGAAAAAGAGAAATACACTCAGCATGCCCCAATTACTTGAAACTCATTTGGGAATTAGTGAAGGGCTTCACCACATGAATGAAATATACAGCTAGCATGGAAAGAACTTTATTTCAAGCATTCAGAGCAAATTACAAAAATAAAGGATCTGCCAGTGATTTGATGGGTAGCTGTAAGAGTTCCTGACTGTATGTTGTGATTCACAATCCAATTAGAGAAATGAGATTATCAAGCTCATGTTATTAAAAATAGAAGAATGGAATATATATATAAGACTTTTTAGTTGTAAAAAATAATGGTTCATATAAACAAAGGAGTTTCTAAATACATTTCTTAACAGAAGAATATGATTGTCCACTGGAGTTCATTATCAGAAAGCCAGTATTTCACATTCATATGCTTTGGTCCCATTTTTCATGAGTATATAAAGTGTAAAAGGGAATGAAGCAATAACAAAACTGTTTTTAATCAGATTTCTCCTAGAGGTATGTTAGGAAGAATTTTTCCCAACTCACAGTAGTCATCCATGCAGAGCATGGTGAAAGAACTGCAGCCAGGCCTGCTGGCTTTCTGAGCAGGAGCTACACATTTCTGCTTACAACACTGTGCATGCTAGAGAAAAACAATTGTTAAATAATTGTTTTGTTATTCTGACAAACCACTTGGGGTAAAAGCATGTTATGTCCTGAACCTTCTGTTTTTCACATTCTTTCAGTCACAAACCACTATGCCTTGCATTGGTAGAAAGAGGCCCTAAAGTGCTTTGGCAGAGATTCTTAGAAACACTATTTTCAGATTTTAAAAATCACATCTAGAAGCATCATTGTCTAGCCGAGATGCCTAGAGAGTGTTTTTGAGGCTCCAGCATGATGCATTCTTGTTTTTGTGATGCTTAGGCTTTGGAAAAAGAAACAGAAAATATCTGTCTAATGAACAGAATCCAAGACTTAAAGACCTCTAAGATTAAACACCGCAATTAAATCCTTAGCTCCAAAAAGCTATGCTAAGCCTCTGAGCAGTATCAGCAACAACAGGAAAAGGCTTTTCCTCTGTTTGTCTCTTGCATTTTAACTTGGAAAAGGCCTGTACTGATGAAGCTGAAGAGGGATTTAACATTGTGGCCAGAACAGGGAGAGTGTCACGGAGGTAGGCTGATAAATCAGATGATATATCCCAGCTGAGGATTTGGCTCCTAATGCATTGTTAGTTTAATGGAGACATATTAAAATAATAAAAGGCAGCAAATCAACAGTCTTCACAGAAAACCAAGTAGTTGAGGCTACAGAAAGTTCAATCCCCATCAGAAGTTCTCTTTTTTCAAGCCTTTGGACACCATCTCCATCTGCTCGTTTTTTTGAGATTCTCCTTTCTAATTCTGAGCAAGTTACTGCACTGAAGCTACTTCCACGTTGCAGAGCCAGGGTCACACGGCAGCTGTGCTTGGAATGTTCTGGAGGCAATTCCTGCTGCACCAGCTGCTACAGCTGGGAAGGAACAGCCTGCCCTCAGGAACTTTTGGGTTCCTGAAAAGCATGATGGTATCCCAGCCCCCCACCAAAAAATATCATTTAACCTAGTCAGTACCTTTTCCTATAGAAATTGCTTGCTTCCTCTTGCAGGAGTCATTTGCAAGTCAATGTGGAAAGAACAAGGAGGTCCTCGGCACCTCAGTGCCACCCTGTCACTGTCTGAATGCTGTCTCTAATCTGAAAAGTGCATACAGTTATGCTTTTCCCATAGTATGGTTCTGTATTATCTTAAGATAAAAAAGTGTTTCCCACACATTCTTTTGCAAGGTAAACACATACATAGGTCTCAGGAGCATGGGTTCTTAATTAGACTGAGAATGCTGGCATTTGGAAGTTGTAGAAATTTACTATAGAAGTATTAGGAAAGTTAGAGTATATGTTCATAATCAGAGTTCTGTTAGTAGTGTGTTTTATTAGCTCCACAGTGTTGTTTTTCCTCTTCATTTCCACTTGTCTTGGCTTATATTTAATGACTGGGTTCTGCTTTTGAAATGGTAACAAATAGCTGTGGGTGAAATTAACCATATATTTGTGGAGAGAGAAAAAAAGAAACTAATTTTAGAACAAAAGTCCTCAGTGGCCCTTCTACTCCCCTTTTACTCAATTATTTTCAGCAGTTAATCAGTTTTAATGAAGATATATCTGATGAATAGGATAATCTAACTGGCAGATAAGAGTGGAAGAAGCAGACAATAAACAAAATAGTTGTCATATGTTCTGAAGCCCTTTAGCCAGTAACCATATATTTTGTTACACCAGACCTGGTAAATTGATCATGCATTTCTTCTGAATGTATTGAAGTAAATCTATGAACTCAATGCATGTGGAGATGCTTGTTCACGTTAGCTTGGAAGAAGCATTATATTCGCTGTTGCTTTAATTCAAATAATATGTGCTTCAGCCAAGAGAATTTAAACTTAATTATGGTCTGTATTTAAAACAGCAAAGCTATGTGTGTATATGTATTTTTATGCATCTATAAAACCGGAAAATTGTAGAGATTCTGAATGTTAAACCGAGGTATTTTAGTGGGATTGAGGGCTGCAGTATTACACATAATTAAGAGAGTCTTTGTGGGAATTATGTTATACATGTTTCTGAAGTCAGCAAAAATACTTTTAATAGTAATGGCCGTTCCTTTTTGTCACAGAACCTAATCTGATTTGCCACCTACTGAGATATTTCTGCTACCAAAAAGTACACGAGTGTCATATATAGCGTATCCTCCTTTGTTTCTTTATTTTTTAAGCAACTTATTATGAATTTTTCTGAACTATGAATTGTAACTATTAATAATGAAGAAAATTGAGGGGATAGAGAGAAATTGTTTCTTTTTTCATCATTACCTTGTGTATAAATTATCAAAGAAAATCAAAACTTCTCTTTGTCAGTTACAGAGATACAATTCTGGTCACACATGTTTTCACAGTATGGTAGTCAACATCTTTAGTGCAGAAAGAAAAGCTTCCATATCTATGTCTCCTCAGAACAAAATGTCATGATCTTTTTTTTTTTAGTCTTCATCTGTAAGCAAAGGACAGATGATGCTGAGAATTAACTCTGACTCATGGAAGTAGAATCACTGATCCTTTGTCTCATCTAAACAAAAATGTCTGTACAGTACGGTGAGCTAAGTTACTGTGCTCTCATGATGCTATTTAATTTTAGTTAAAGTACTACTGGCAGAAGAATACCATGGGAAGAGCTGTTTAGAAAACTCTGCCCCATGTAATGCAAGACATGCTGGTGCACATTACACTTTAACACTTATGCAAGCCAGCAGTGATGGAAGGAAAGACCAGCCATCCCCACAGAATCTACTGACCCACATTATCAAACAGTGCTGTAATATCTAAATAAACCTGCATTTGAATGTCTAGGTATACCAGACACCATCTATATGGTTTTGTATCAGTTCAACCCTAGGGCTGTACATACCAGACTAGAATGGAGCAGATAGAAAGGGCTCAGAGTAAATACTTGTAGAGTTGTGATGACTGCTGCTGCTCTCCTGAAGACGCTAAGAACGTTCAATATTCTGCAGAGCCAGAGG
>PPHD01014928.1:780-16403 GCA_002909625.1 Bambusicola thoracicus | reverse complement strand
AAACCTCCACTGCTGTAATTTCTTTGGGCTCCTTCACTTGTTTTCTCACGTATCATCTAGAATGACATAGACACGAAGGCGAACGTTAAAGAAACCCAGCAGTACTTCTCCTAAGCACACAAAAAGTCACACTAAAAGACCCCCCAAACTACTGAGGTGTCGCAGCCTTTATTTTTTCCCACCCCAACCATGGCCCTGCCAGTAAGTGCACATTGAGTATACCAAGTAGGCAGCCACCAGAAAAAAAGGTGACCTCCTCTCCTGGTACCTAATTGCACTTCCCTCGCTTAGCCCTGAGCCCCTGTCTTACTGCAGCTCTGCAGTCCTCCATTTTCCAAAGACTGCATCAGAAAACCTGGATCTAGGATTCCAATAACATGCAATGTCAGCTCACATCAGTTAACAATTCCAGGAACAAAGATCATCTGGCTTTACTGGTTTTCATTTTCCAATCTTGAACTCTTAGCGATAAATACTCGTGCAAATTGAAAGAATCCACAGGAGATCAGGGGAGAGGGAATAAGTCTCCACAAACACAGTGTACTTCGGGTCACCGCGTGAGGGACGCGCAGAGTTTTCAGACAGTGCTGAAGGTTCATCACACAGGTGAGCTGATATCCTACACTCAACGGCCCTTAATTAAAACAGTAATTTTGCTCCATTCCCATGACTGGCGTAGAACTATTTGCACTTCCATATGAGCTGAGATAAATCAGTCTTTTATCAGCAACTGTTTGCAGAAGAATGTTTTCCTCTGCTGCATTTCCAGAGGAGCATTTATCAGGGCACAGTATTTGATAACTTATCTAACAGGAATTACTTCCGACTCCTTGTTTTAGCAGATGTGTATCAGCCAAGAAAAAGTAATGATCTTTGCTTCACGGCTGAAAAATAATCGATGTTTAATTAATAGCATCAAGAGCTGAGTAAGGCTTAAAACCAACAAGACTGCCTTCTGGACAGAGCAGGAACGCATTGTGCTGCTCTGAATAAAACAGTGAATGAAAGATCATTAAGTCCACGCGATTTAATTACATCTGAAGAGATATCTACCTGATCATCAACATACTCCGTCCTACTGAAGGGCTGATTTGTACGCTGTTTCTTGTATCACCTTTTCTTTTTTACTGCAGTCTGTCTGACTGCAGCAGGGCAGACCCCCACTGCCCTCGTTAACCAGCTTCTATCATTCCAGCACAGGTGTCAGCAGTAACACATGGAAAACTGACATGGGACACGAGAGCAGCGCAGCAAACCTGCTCCAAACTGCCCCCACCTCAAGCTAGAGGACTCATAAAGAGACGTGGAAATGTTCAGAAAGGCTCCTACAGCTTTAGATCTAAGTGAGGAGACGGCTTTCTTGGATCGGAGATGAAATACGTACCCACCCACAGTGCCCAAGCAGTGACAAAATGTTTGAAGCAAAAGCCTACTGAAAGGCAGGGAGCTGCAAAGATATAGGAAACAAGATCACAAGAGCTTCTGCAGCCAAGAGCCAACGAATCAAAATTGTCAATAACAGAATGCCTAAAGCACGGGGGGGGAGAAAAATCTCTTCATCCAAATCTTAATTGCGAAACCCATAAGGAAAAAACGAAGGTTTATTTTCCTGCTTCAATCTCTACCCCTTGCTGGAAAAGAAGGTTACCAGGTAAATTCAGGCACTGCTAATTGCCTGACACGAGGGACACGAAGCATACCAATTTTGGGATGAGATGTCGGCAGCGCAGCTTCGGGGAAAGGTGAGATCTGACAGTTGTCCTGGTAAGTCGGGTAGTGAGGCTCCGGGTGAGCAACTCGGCACGGCTGCTGGACGTTGGTATCCTGAACTGCAGGAGAACAACAACGTTACACATCACTGCACGGCACAGCTTTCAGGTATGCCTTACGCTTCTTTCACCTCTTTGGGTTGGTGGGTGTTTTTTTGCTTTCCCGTTTTCTCCAGGTTCCCATTCTCTATGGTAATTCCAGAGGTTGCAATAGAGAAACAGCAGCGGGACGTCACGTGGACGCCAAGCACAGCAACTGAGCACCGATTTCAGCTCTCTCTGCTTCCACATCTCAAGGCTTCTGCAAAGATTACTGCCAGCCTCCTCCTCACACACTTTATTTTACACTGATAGAAGGGCTCCAAGCTATTGTTCTCAGCTCTCTCAGCTGTTCCTGCAGAACCCACAGCCCCATACAGGAATTGGGCTGAAAGAGCTGAAATTTATGGTAAGCATTTCTGTTTTCTTTGTTTTGCTATTTTCCAGCATTTATTCAGCATTTTCCCACTTGGTTTAAACACTCAGCTACGTTTTTGGGGCGGTATTTTAGGATGAACAAGTAGCAAAAAAGAAAAAAAAAGCCCTACAAACCACGGAGATAACCATAAAACCAAAGAAACCAATAGAGGTGTACATAAGCATCTGCAGCATCTGGACAAAACATTCACACTTCTTTTGTGACAGCAGGTTACGTACAGCATCTCTGTAAGTTCTTAACTAAAATCCTTCATGCAGCACACAAGAGGCTTCTTTTTTTTCCTACCTTCTCATGCATATCAAGCAGGCATGCAGCTCAATCCTTACCGGTGGCTCCTGTGAAAACATCCCCCTGGGCTGGGCTTTCTGAGATAATTGCTGTGGCTTCCACCGTCGACGTGCGGTCAAAGGTGAGAGCACCAGAGGTAGTGATCTGTCCAGAAGGAGTCACGGTGACTGGAAATAGCAGAAGCACTTTCATAATCAGCACTCAGGCCTCGGCTGGCTAGCTGCTGAGATCCCTGTTCCCAAAGTCACAGAACTCACAGATCAGTCAATGGGCTGTGACAGCCAAGTTTGGATCCCCCCCCCCTACAGCCACTAACATCAAAAATGGGAATCAAAGCCCTGCGTGGCTTCTGAAGGCATCGCTGGCCCTAATATACTACTCAACTTTAAGAAGAATGGCTCTTTCTGCTTGGAAATTGATTCAAATACTCCATGGATTACAGCTAATTCTATGACAGTTTGGTTTACTGGACAAGTTCAACTGTCCGCCTACACGGAGTGATATAACCATGCTTGTCCAAGGCAGGGAACAAGTCCCAAAGTACATCTGGATGAAAGTAGCAGTGCAGCTCCAACGTGTTTAAAACCCCTTTTAAGCTGCATTAGTCCAGCACCACTAATGGGCTGATTCGGTAGAGCGCTGCTCAGCCTGAAAGACCTTGTTACAAACAGTTCAGCTCTAAGACACTGAGGCCACAGTTTTGTTTCTGAGGAAAGACATGGCTGCCAACAAGACAAGCAGTGCTGCCCTCCCCCAGTGCTAGCACAAGCAAGCATGCAGCCCTCCAGCAGCACAAGTTAACAAAACAGTACAGAGTAAAGCAGTTCTGGGGGGATGGAAACAACAAAATCTCTGCAGAGTCTTTATGCATTTCTCTTTCTGTTGTTGCTAGTAATCTAAGCTTACATTTGGCTTGCTCCGTTCTTTTTTGCATTCCCGTTGCTTCCTCCTCAGCTCACTTTGTAATGTTACCGTCCAGATGATGAGATGAGAACAGGAGGATGTGAATGTGATAGGGAACCTGTGAGCTGGACCAGCCTGCAAATTAATTTCTGCTCTCACACAGATGGTTTGACTTCAAAAGCACGAAGTGACAAAGCGAGTCCTGAATGCAAGAGGGGAGCTTACAGATGAAAGCACCACCTTCTGCCTCTTTCACTAACAGCTTCCAGACTGTGGATTTCATTACAGTTGCTTAGCGCCTACCTTCCCATGTATTTCAAGGAGCAGCACAAATCTTACCACACGGCCCCACCAGATATTAAAGGACATAGAAAAGGAAGCGCCAAGAGATAACACCAGTTGACCACTGGTAAGGCAAGAAGATATCTAGCTGGGCCATTTCTACCAGGAGCAAAGAACCTACATGTTGTAGCAGCTGTGGCAGGAAGCAGAGTGATGTTTTTGGAGGATTCCTTCTTGACTGGATTTGCAGACATTTCATTTTCTTTTTTCCGTCGTTTATACGGCACAAAGAGCCGAATAGGTCCGCTCTAGGGGGGAAAAAAAAGACATCAGCTGAGGCACCTCTCAGGGGAACATCAGCTCACTCCAAGCTCTCTCAATGCAGCTACAATTTAAGCACTAAGTATTCCCGTGGTAGATTCGCAACAATAGGCCAAAAAGTTTCTATTGGATCTGCAAACTGAAAAGCCTCTGTGAATAAAAAAGTTACGCTCAGATTCAGCCTTTTCCCACTGTTAGGAAAGGACAAGGAGTGGGCAAATCCTTCACTACCAATCCAAGGGGTTGAAGAAAAAGAAATAAGAGTGAAAGAAGATGGGAAGCATGCAGTTTCAGGTCTAGGCGACAAGGAAACCATCCAGTTCACACCTAAAGAGCACAAAACAGTGCTTGAGGTGAAGCTAAACACTGCTGCTTAACAACTCTAGCATCATTTTAGAAGAAAGCAAGCAGTCTGATATGGAAATACTCAGTACTCGTCAGTGTTTCTAGGACACTCCTGACCTGCTCACAGATGGCCGTGGCAGCTTGATTGATGAATTGTTTTTACACTAATGGATATAAAGCCCACAACTCACCAGAGTCATGTCATCGCAGCAGGCAGCACAAGTACAAGAGGCAGCGTGAGGATTTAAAATCCCATCCTGAAATTGGAAGATTACGAGTTCAGCATCAGGCACCAAAAGCAGCGAGAGCAGGACTGTGCTCTGCTCAAAGATCCTGGCAGCCCCCAGGGAGAAATAAACACTAATTCCCTTCTGGGGGCCCCACGCCATAAAGGAAAGGCCAGTTCCCCTCAACCAAATCGAAGAGTTGCTTCTCCTTCACCTCACATCACCATCACACACAACTCTGCCCGCGGCTCGGTCTGCAGGGCAGAGTCTGTCTAGAATTAACCCACCCCTTCCAGCAGACACGAGAAAATAAACGTAACCTTACGTGAATAAGGCACTGCAAGGGCCTCCCAGCATAGCGGATGCTCCTCTTCCAGTCTTTGCTGCTGGCTCGTCCTGCCATAGCTTCAAATTCAGTGGGGCTGTACCAGTTGTCCCCTTGCTTAATGCACCTACCACGGCCTCCTGGATTAAAATCAGAAGAAAAGAATAGAAGCGTTAGTAAAGACTAAGGATTACTTTTCCATTTCTCTAAAGAATACAGACAGGGGCTGGGCAGTGACGAGCTGCATGAAGTTTAACACGTGCATGTGCCAGATCCTGCTCCTAGAACAAGGCAGCCCTGGGCTCTGTGTACCAGCAAAGGCTGGAGGGCAGCACTCAGAAGGGTCTCTGCAGGCTCTGGCTAATGGCAACTTGGACTCCATGATCCTTGTGGGTCCCTTCTAACTCAAGGTATTCAGTGACTCTATGAAATTACTGGGCAAGACAGCAGGTAATCTGTGGTAACTACCAAGCGTGCTCATCTGCTGCTTCCCATTGCTGAAGGATAAGCACGCCCATTTCTCAGCCTGCCTGTGACAATGACTGTGCACACCGTGAATTCCAATTTTGTGCATCAGCGGCGTCAATAGGCTAGAAAATATTACTCATTCCCATGTAGGATAAGTCTTTTTTGGATAACTACCACGAATTTAAACCTTTCCATAATTTTTGCTTCAATTTCTAATCCGTCTGGTCATGAAGAAAACTCTCTTTCCACAAAGCAAACGCTGTGCTATGCAGTCAGGCTTGCTGACAGCTTCTGCAACTGCTTCTTCAGCTTTCCCACAGAGATAAAAGCAAAGAGAGGGGCTAAGACAGCTAAGGAGGCTCGTTAGAAGACAAGCTCTCTGCTTTCCAATCCAGCAGGGACTCTGCAGAGCTTTGTAGAAGACAAGGGTGTACTTCTCAGAGGTCCACAAAAAGAACATTGGAAGAGTCAGCCTACTACTGGGAAGACTCAGTGCACAGCAGGCTGTATCTTCACAGATAAAAAGCCTCTGAATAAAGAACAAGGAAGCAAAAGGGTAAAACAGAAGAGAAAGATAATATCCATGGGACTACACTGACTAGGAAACAGTCCTTATTTTCTTCATGATTGGCCCTTTAAGGCAATCTGATTAAAAGGAAAGTGCAGTAAGTGAAGAAGGCAACATCTTCCTCACACGAGGAGGCTGTTTTTACCTGAGCCGAGTCTGTTTTTGTACAGAATCCCACTGATGTTCCGGCACCTCACCGGGAGCTCATTGTCATACACGGATGGGTCCCAGTTGTACTTGGTTCCAGTTTTTTCTTGGACAGTTGCTAAAGGGGTAGGAGGAGACTGCGGCCCTTTGGGGAGAGAAAAAAGAAAAGGAAGAAGGTAACAGCAACCAAAAGGCACAGTGACAACACCTTCACACGTAGTTTGGCTGGGCCAAATGTGTCCTGTGGTCAGCATGCCACAGAGAAGTTGTGTGCAACAGATGCTCGATGTAAGCTAGAGCCATGGGTCTGCCCTGCCAGCCTCAAGAAGCATGACACAAGGTAACATTCTGAAAATGGCTGGAAATAGAGCAGTGTGCATGCTAGAGAACACGCTTTTAACAGCACGTTAAACACTCAGGCTGTAACTTGCAGCTGGCTGGATCACCTCCTAGAGGACAACGTGCAGTATGATTGCCTGCAAAAGGCTTGTCGTGCCATCTAGTGGGCAGAATGGGGACTGCCAGGCAGCTGGGAACAACCTTGGCGATAAGTCACCAGCTACAGTCACAACTAAATAGCAGCAAAAGGCCTGAATGGAGACCAAACCGCGTTCAAGGGCTCTTCATAAAGAACCCAGGTATTAATCTCCTAGTTCCAGGCTTTTATTATCAATATTAGAATCGATCTGCTTGTTGGGGGTGGGTTAGAAAGGCACGCAACAAATACAACAAGCAGTACGTTAAGAGGGGACAGCGCGCACGATGCAACTTCATGTCATGTGTGTGATGTTCCTCTTGTTTTCCAGCCACACAAATAAAGTGAAGAGGAAGCAACTCTGAAGGACGCTCAGACTGCCTTATACCTGGCGTGAGAGGTGCTGACGGCCCCTTCAGCCCCGTGGTTTCCACAATGCTGCCGTCTGTGTGAACCACTATGAGAGTGGCTTTCTCAGTATTCAGGCTGTCCCCAATTTGGAGGGCGGTCCTCCCAGACTGCAGAAGAAATAAAGGGAAAACCAAATAAGCTAGCATTCCTGCAGATCTCCTCAGAGGTACCCTAAGACACCATTAGTTAGCAGGTATGTTTTTGAGCTTTCAGCCAACCAGATTCAAAGGTTATGTGTTCCAGGCCGTCGGCTCCATGACGGAGGGCACGTACATGGGTGGAATGGCACAGAAGAGAGGGAAAGCACTGTGGGTGCCTCAGCTCTGTGGCTGAAAGCAGCCTGCACACGTCCTAACCTTGTATGCACACCAACAGAAACACCTGGTGGTGCTCCGAGGCTCTCGGCTGAAGGGCTGACTGACTTACCAGCACGTGTCCCGAAATGGACGCTGCGTTTGCCACGGATGTGGTGAACACATTGTCTGCAGAGGCGCCAACGTTGGCCACGGTCACTGTGGTGACTTCTGCAATGCAAAAGAGAAATGAAGCACAGCAGACGCCGGTGTGTGAACCCCATAGAAGCACATTCCCCTTTTTTTTCCCATTCAGTGTCAGTCAGGGCAATTATTACTGTTCTCTGTTAGGCTTGGGGTTGGGCACGGCTTAACCTGAGATGAACTAAGGGGAAAAAAATGTTTATTTCATCTTTATTCTAGAGCAACTCAATTTTTATTAAAGCAGGGAGCGGGGCTGAAGTGCAGAACGAACTCCGGAGCATTTTTAGGCTCCGCCTTGCACCTGACCCAGCGACCAACGCGTGGCTGCGTTTTGATACGACTCTGAAACGGGAATTTTACACACCGGGCCGCCGCCGCTCACACAGCGTGTGGTGAAAGAGGCGAGCGGCGCGAAGGCGGCTCCGCCCGCACTGAGGCGGCCGCGGGCAGCGCGGAGCGCGGGCTGCGCTGAGGAGAGCGGCGCATGCGCAGTGCGGCCCGCGCTGACCTGCGAACGCGGCGGCCTCGTCGGCGCTGGGCAGCGGCTCGGCGCCCATCTCGATGTGCTCGGCGTCCGCCGCCATCACGGTCACGGCCGTCACCTCCTCCCGCCGTTCCGCCTTCCCCTCCGAGCCTTGCGGTTGCTGCCGCTCGGGTTCTGCCGCCGCCGCCGCCACCGCGGCCGCCACCGCCTCCGCTAAGCCCAGCCGCTTGGCCGCCGAGTCGGCGTCCTCCATGCGAGGACGGGATGGGGTGGGGGGTGGGGGGGAGCGGGGCCGAGCCCGCCCGAGCAGCCCCGAGCCCTGCCGCTCCCCCCCGAGCGCCGCGGGGTGGGTGGGGGTGGGGGGAGCGATGCTCCGAGGTCGCTCGGGCGCTCCCGCCGAGCGGTGCCGAGCGTTTCCGAGCGCGCTCCCCGGGTCGAACCGAGCGTTTCCGATGCGGCCCGAAGTGTCCCGAGTCCTTTCAGGCCTCGTCCGAAGGGGCTCGGCGGGTCCCGAGGCGCTGGGCCCGCGCTTCCTGCCGGCGGCCAATCGCAGCGCAGGACGCGGCCGAGGCCGCGGCGGCGCGGCCCGAAGCGATACCTGACGGCTCCCGAGCCCGCCCGAACAGGGCCGAGTCCCCGAGCGGTCCGGCCCGCGGGGTCGAAGAATCCCGAGTCCGCTCGAGTCTTTTCCGATCCCGCCCGAAGGCGGGTGAGGCGGTCGCGAGGAAAGCCGAGATGTGCCGAACCTTTTCCGAGCGCGCCCGAATTCCCTTTCGCCGTCCCGAACGGCAGCTCCCGAACGGGCGCTGCCCGAAGCCGCCCGAAAGCGACCGAACCGGGCCGAGCGCTCCGATCGCACCCGAAGGGAGAGGGGCGGGGCGGCACGAACGGCCGCGGCGCGGGGGCTGCCGGGATGCTGGAGGACTGGCGGGCAGCGGGGGAGGGGCGGCGGCATGGCGGCCGTCAGGAGAGGTGAGCGCCGCGCAGCGCCGCACCTGCGCGGAACCGGCGGCGTTTCACGGCCTGCCCGTTCACACCGCGTTCCTCAGAGCCTCAGTAGGGGCGTAGGGTTAGCGGGGCGGTCAGCGGGCCCGCCTGTGAGGGGAAACGGGCCTTGGGGCGCTGGTGGCGGGGCCTACGGCTTGTCAGGCTCGGTGCCTCTGGAAGGGCTGCAGCTCTTCAGGGCCGCTTAGTGTTCTCATGGGCTGCTGCCGTCCTACGGTGGGAAATTCCGGGCAGAATGTTTCTGCAGCGCTTTTGGTGAATATTTGGGCTCATCTTATTCTCTCTGTTCTCTTTTCGTTTCAACGGAAAGGAAGAAGTTCATCAGTGGTATCCTTTTCGTGCCTCCCGTCCTTCACGTGCAGGGATCTTCGGGAAGGCCGGCTGCAGCAGAGTCACCTCTTCCCTATTCATCTGCACGGTGCTGCTGCAGTGTCTGTTACCCCGTGAGCCTCCCATCACCACCACACACACGAAGCACGAGCTGTGGCCCAGCCTGCAGGCCTGACAGAGGGCTGGCCATCACCTTCTGGTCGTCTTAACTCATTTCCTTAGGAAGCAAGGCTACGGGTTGGCTCTGTGGACTTGCAGACCCAAGGTTCACGCAGCACACCGCAGGCAGCCGATGCTGCACAGCCAACAAGAGGCAGTAAAAGCAGCTCCCTCTTCTCACCCTATCTTTTCCCGTGATCTAAGTAGCTTCCATAAAGGAGACACCCTTGTCTTCAGAGATTTCCATGCTTAGAACCCATCTAGTCATTTTTTTTTCTTGGTCCGCCTCCCTCCAACTGGAAAAACACAAAAACCTGGTTCTGTTTGAATACGGTGAGATTCTCTGGGAACTGGAAGGCGTTCGCTGCGCGTGGGTGGGTGCTCCCATCAAGAACCGGATGGGTTGTTCCTGTACAAGATGCCTTGGTTATGAAGGTATTCTTCTGGGCTGACTCCAGGGGGAGCCCAGGTGATGAATTCAGAGCAGAGGCCTCACTTTACCGCGTTTCTCATCTTAGCATGGCCGCAGGTGAGAATATTCTGAGCCTGTAAGTTCTCCATATTTGCACATCGGTGTTTGCCGTGTTCCCTGCCCTTCAGAGGCATTTTGGGGATGTGTTAAGGATTGTGGAGATTTCACATGTGTCAGCAGAGACAGAAATAACTGGAGCTAAATACCGCCTCGTACAACACTTCATTTTGTGAGCGCTGAATTAAGGAAATCTGTCTTACGAATTTACACCTCAAAGTTGAGCTTGTGGCCTTTCTCAGACACGTAACAAAGGCAGAGCTCGGCTCTCAGACTTTCCACCATGCAGGCAATAATAGGGCTTGTCTGCTTCACAGAGCCACCTACTTTCCAAACCGTGGGGGAATTGGGTATATCGGAGCACGCCAGCCCTCTGCCAGCCAACAGCTACAGAAGCTGTCTGGGGAAATGCACACATGCACACCCTCCCCTCGTTTCCTTAGGCTAACGAATACCCCACTGCAACCAAAATTAATATAAAACTGAAAAGGAACAAAAACCAAACCTGAAACAGCAAGCTGTTGTCCTGGCTGCCGGTGTCTGCAGTCTCCAGTTACTTTCTGTAACCTACCCCATAGGCCAGGCGTGGCTGAATCATTTAGTATAAGGAGGCACAGAGAATATTCTGAGGTTACTAAGAACTGGTTATTTTATGAGATGGGTCCCACCTCACTCCTTAACAACAGTTATCAGCTCTCATCTGTTCCTTTACAGATTTTGTTTTATATAAATGGGTTTTATTACATCTTTTACTTCGTGGCAACGCTTGCAATGATCATTTATAAGAGTAAGTTGCAACCCGAAGTAAGCTGCGTGGTTATGAGGCGTTTGTGTCTTGCTGGTGTCCCTGCTGTTGCTCTTCTGGCTTATTTATGCTGTGCTATTCTACAGGTCAAGTTTTCAGTTATCCAGATGGTTTTTTGGCTCCCGATCTTGCATTGCTTTGCATCATGGCCGTTCTTGAGGCGCTGCGGTTGTACTTGGGTATGTCACGTTATCACTGTGCCTTTTCAGGGGAATAGAATCTTTAAGCATTCATCATTCTGAAATAGAGTTGGGTGTCAGGTCTAGCAGACAAGCAGATTTTTGGAGGCTCACTCATTCATGTCATTAAACTTTATCTGTCTGGTCGACATATTTGGCTAGAGGGTCGTATAGAATTTGCTCTCATATGATGTATGATCTGTAATGCCACGAGGAGACAATAGCTGGGCTGTCGGGCAGCAGTGTAACTGGGACAGCTGGAATGCTGCTACGCTGTTTGCCATCAGTGTGGCTGATGAGAATGAACATGTTGAAACACAGAGATTTCCATACGGTGAGGCGATACAGCTCCTTTCAGCTGCTCCAGAAATGTACGATGGTAACCAGATGACTGCAGCCTTGTGGAACAGGTAGAGCTAAGGATGGCCCTGAGCAGCCCATGGCTGCCACCATGACTGCAGCTTTGCCTTCCACTTCTTTTAAAGACACATGTCACTTCCATCATCTTCGTTTCACTGTGCCAGAACAATGGAAAGGGTCCCGTTTGGAATCCTACTAATCCCTGTCCAAAGCTAGCTGAAATTTCAGAAAGTCCTTTCTTTTAAGCAAGGTTTAAAATTACTATTAAAATTTGTGCTAAATATTCCTAAGATATTTACACAAGGCGGGTGTGTTGAACGCAGCTGTGTTGCTGTAGGGCTGAATGCTTAGCTTGCTGCCTTAAAGCTCTCTGCATTTATTTGCTTGGAGCCTGATGGATGAGCAAAAAGCGAGTTTGAAGTCTCATGTAGTTAAACAGCAAAATCTACCAAGGCAAGCTCAGAAATAAGATGCAAGGAAGGAATAAGTGCAGCTTCTTCACAACGTCAGGAACTTGAAGTAGGAATAGAGTACTGGGGCATATAGAAGACTCTCAATTGCATAGGATTTTAAAGTCAGCGTTGGATGTCCTTTTATTCTGCCATACTGCCACACTGGATGTGAGGCTGAGGGGGGACAGGGGGGAAGTCTGATGCTTAGCCAAGGAGAGGGTCAGACTGAGCGATCAGAATGGTTGCAGCTTCAGGACTGGTTGTCTATAGTAAGAAAAGGTCAGTTTTTTGACTTGGAATGTCAGCTGGTTTCTCCGCATTCAGGTTAACCTCAGTCAGCAAGAAATGGGTTGTCCATTGATCTTTGGGTTTATTCTTATGTTACTGACTGTGTCTCGATTCAGGCCAGTATTTCTACCTACCCAGAACTGTTAGAAATAGAGCCTTTTTTGAGCGTTGTCTCAATAACTCAAAGATTCATATCAGCTTTTTGTTTTCCTCCAAGGTTCAAAGGGTAACCTGACAGAAGAAGAGGCTCCATTAGGGCTCAGCCTTGTGATAACGGTTGGAAGCATGATTCTATCTGTGTATTTCCTGATATGGCAAACTTACGTGCTCAGAGCAGATGTCATTATAAACACCGTTCTTCTCTTTACATACGGGCTTGAGTCAGTATTCGAGGTCTTGGCCATTGCAGCTTTTGTTGGCTAAGCTCTGACTGTGACACAGCACGTTTTCAACACAATTCTTCTTTTAAAGAGAGTTTTTCTATTTCAAAGATTTAATTCTTCTGCATATCAAGATTCTGTAATGCTTCCTCCTATTTAAATGACCTATTCTGGCAGAGATCCCCCCGAGCGGGAGGTAAGATAGCCTTTCTACCAGCTGTGGTACACCGTCTCATCAGTTAGTGTTCATCAGGGATCAATATTAAATATTAATTGGCAACACAGAATAGCAGCCAGTGCTGCATGCCATTGAGATGGCATGAGTTTTCATGGCGCAGAGCAACACCACGCAAGCAAAGTGACACAGAACTGAATGAGGCCAGCGTCGTATGGACTCGTTTCCTGCATACCCTTATGTGTTTCAAGGCACAGTTTTGCTTTGTCACACATCTGCTCTCATTTGTTTTCAGACCCCAGTGGTAATTTCCCTGCCTTTAGTAGGGCAGTACCTGCTTGGTCCCAGCGGGGTTGGGTTGAACTGAGTTTTGCTCCTCGGAGAGCTGAGCCACGAGGTTTGGGCGGCTGCCTCTTACTGGCATGGAGGCCAAAGGCAGCGGTGTGAGGGTCTGCTTGTTTAAACACAGCAGCCCAAAGATCAGCATGAACATTCACCCTTCGGTCCTGTTTCGAAGCCCAACAGGAGCTGTCAGAGATATTTCTATTTAGTCTTTAATATCTGTAGGGCCACAATTGTGCACAAGTGACTACTTTCCAACTTCTTTTATTAAATCAACTGTGCAATTTCAGGTGTTTTTTTTTTTTACTCTATCAAAAGTATGTAAGAATGTAAAGCGTGGGAGCTTGTGGGGGGGTTTATTTGTTTGTTTTTTTGTTTTTGTACGGGCGGTTTTTATATTCAGAATCTCTTATATTTATTTATTCAAATAAAGAATGCATTAGATCTGAGAGGTGTTTGAAGTACAGTGTTTTGTTCGAATCCTAGGGCATGGCTACCTACACAAAAGAGACTTGGGCGAGACTGGATGTGTGCAAAAACCCTCTGTTCCTGCTGCTCTTTGTAGGCCTTTCTGCACTGGGGAAGCGTGTTTGAGGTTTGTGCTAATTGACACCTAGCCAGGGGAAGGAAAAGGCGGTGGTAGAGGCCCAGTACCACCTTGGCCACGTTGGTTTTTCCTTTGCAGTGATGGAAGAAGGGAACAAAAGGTGCCAGAGTTCCCATAGAACCACCCAGTTTCATCCTTCAACATAGCTGGGGGAGATCCTTGCAAGCCAGGTAACGCCAGCTTCTGGCCTCCTCATGCTGCCCAGCGGTCAAAACCAAAACATACGCAGTGGCATGGATCTCCCCAGGCCAGATCCTCATCCTATTCAAGCCAATGGCACAAACAACCCTCTGCCGATCAGCAGGAGCAGGGCTGCACCCAGGGAGGCAGCAAAGCAGCAGAACTGGGTGCAAAGCAGCCAGGAAATGGAATGGCCAAACGCTTCTGGGCTTGTGCGCAAATCAAATACCCACCTGTTCATTCCTCTGAATTTGCATGGCATGATGGAATGCACTCATCACCTATTTGTTACAAAGACTGACAAACCTACCTACCTGGATCTGCCCTACTAATGATGAACGCATTCCGAGCAGAAGCCCTTTCTGAATGCGTACAAACAAGAGGGCAAATTTTTTCCTGGTATCTATTTACATCTGCCTGGTGCAGAAAGCTGGACACAGAGAGACTGGTGGCAACTGCTGAATGGAATGTTGTTTTTACCTGGATGGAGGTGGTGGAGTCACACGTGGCAGCCTCAAGTGGCAGCCTCTGTGTACGCGCCACGGTGCTCACTGCAGACAATATACAAAATCTCGGCATGAGTAGAGGTAGAAAAGTCATCGTAAAGTCATCGATGACATTTGCCAGACGTAAGATTGGTGGAGCTTTTAATTACGAGGCCCAGCCCTTCTGAAACAGGATGAGCAAGTTGGATGGAAACGGCATAAAAAAACGGCGAGGAAGCCACGTTTTGAGGAGCTCAGTTTGGGTGGTGTTTGCTCTGCGAGGGAGAAACCTTTGTTCTCAGGCCATCACAGGGATGTCTGCCGCCAACCTGATTTAAAAGGCTGATCCCGAGGAGCACGTTGGCCCGCTGGGATGTCACGCTCAGATACTGTGAGCGATAGGGCTGGGTTGGTCCAAAGCAATGTGGGATCTGAGCAGAGGAGTCTGGAGCGCAGGCAGCAGTGCAGCAGGGTAATTCCCTGTCTGGTGGTTGCTCCGACCAGCACCAGGTGTTGTAGGGAAGATGTAATGAGCTTGTTTGTGGTTTTCTTCCCTGCCCAGAAGAAAAGTTCCCTCCTCTGCTCAGCACTCTGAGATCTCCTACAGGGCACAGCGCTTCGTGCCTATCTTCGTAATGACCATGGAGCCGAAACTGCCAGGTAATGAGGTGCCTTAGCATGAAACAGCTTCTTCAAGTGAATCCCTCCAACGAGCTGTTTGCCCCCTGGCACAGCGAGCCCAGCCCAGCAGTCCCACAGCCGTAGCAGTGCAGCGGGCCTTTCGGTTTGCACTGCTGTAGGATCTGACAGCCCTTCCTCTCCTCGGCGCTGTGACATTTTCCAGCGTGGCCATCAGCTCGGTGAGCTAATCCCATCCATTTAATCAACGCTTTAAAACCAAGTCTTCGGGCAGATGAAACGGGGCGCCCTTTGCAAGCAGCAGTCTGCCCTCACGGGAGACCTCTGAGCTCCAAACCGCACCATCAGCTCTGCCATCACTGCATCACTCCTATCCTCACCCCGCTCTGCACTGGGTCTGTCGGGGAGGACGTTTTGCCCTCTGTCCGCATCGGGGCATCTGTCCCAGCTCTTTCAGCACACACCAGAGCGGTGAGAGCAGACAGGAGGGAAGCTGGCGGAAAACAACCCGCGAGCAGCAGGGCTGCACAAAAGCTGCCTTGTTCCCCCCACCGGGCACCGCGTCCCCTCCCTCACCGGCGATGGAAAACCCGGCTCAACGCTCTCCTTCATCACCCCCGCCTTCCTCTGCCTCCCCCTGGGGTACGAAATGTTCTCGGGCGAGAAAAACCTGACGTTTCACACGTCCCCCCCCTCGGTTTTCGCACGGCGAAGGCCCAC
>PPHD01014926.1:0-16405 GCA_002909625.1 Bambusicola thoracicus | reverse complement strand
CGGTTTGCAACTGACCCTTTCAGGCCAGTTACACTGGTTTGCAACTGACCCTTTCAGGCCAGTCACACTGGTTTGTAACTCACCCTTTCAGGCCAGCCACGCAGCCCGCATAGCAGCAGCTCACCTCACTATTTCAGTCAGGTTCTTTTCCTCTTCCTTTCCCTACATTCTCCTGACAGGAGGAAAAGTTGTCTCATGATTAACTCTTCAAGCTGTGGTGTCATTGGACTTTGTTAATTTTACCTGAAAGAAAACTGCAATAAATTCTTGCTGCATTTGAAAATTATGGTATAGAAAATAATAAGAAAACCAAAGTGAGAAATAAAGACATTACCATCAATGAACAGTTTTGTTTCTGAAAATAAAATTAAAAATTTAAATCACAATACAAGATAGGATGATCACTGAAATAGGATCAGTGATGAAATGGGAAAAGAATCTTAGAGAAAAATTTATCATAACATATGCTAAAGAGATAACAAAGGCATAATTTGGTATCATATCAGACTACCAAAAAAAGAAAAAAATAACAGCTACATTTCCAGAAATTCATCAAGACGTTACTGGCATGTGTGCACTATGAAATTAGTGATAAATGAGAGAAGCAATAGAACCTCAAAACATCACATGACAATTGATTGAAACTAAAATTGTGGAATAGTATTGTAAACAAAATTGGTAATGCCTCCTCTATTCAATATCTTTATGTTTAGCACACAGTTTTCAACTATTTATAAACCTTACTGCCATTAACTATTCTTGTCTAATTTCCCAAGCCAGGTGTCTGCCTCAAGGCAGTTTTACTTTATGAGTTTTCCACAAACATGTTTTCACTATTTCTGAGAATAAGAAAATATGTTTTCCTATTGATATCAAATTCTTAGAGTTATTTAATTGAAAAAAAACCCAATTACTTTTTAATATAATTTATTACTGGGCTTATTTCCATGAAAGTTAGCTTTCTGGAGCAGTGCCGATACCATTGGAACTCACAGTCAAAAGTAGTAAATAATAACACTGAACATTTTCTAAATCTGAAAGTCTGTACATTCAAGAATGATAAAAGATAACTTTGAAATGTCATAAATAAATAAATAAATAAATACAGTCTGTTAATAATTCATAAACCAAACAAGAAAGAAGTTTTATATTAACCTCACTTATGGTTTGGTGAATTCTATTTAACTAAAATTGAGGAAATTGAAATGATTTGTCTTTTCGACTTCAGGCTGAGTATGCAGTATGTATGTGAAAAGATTAATAATTAAAATGGAAAAATAAGCAAGAGAAGAACACCATTTTCTTCCCTTCCTTTGAAACACAGAGTAGTCTTAAGCCATAAATTCTGGGGTCAGAAATTAACTTGGAGCCCCCAGAACACTCTTTCTTATAAAATCATTTTTTAGATTGGGATTATAATTCAAGTAACCCATATTGGAAGTGCTTCCACAGTGACATAAAAATGAATAATGTCAAAATAAATGGCAGAGCTGAAGTTCACCTTTGGAGCAGAGTCCCTGGGAGGGTAGGCAAGCCATGTATTTAGACATACCTCCACAACAATAGTGAATGTTTAAAACCTTCAACGGCTATATCTGAAGAAAAATGGGCCTAAATTTCACAGTGTTAAAAAAGAGCAACAATGTAGCACACACTGCAATGGGCCAATCGGTCTTTGTCTCTCCTTTGTACCTCTGTCACTGTCTACTGATGCTAATTTCAGGTTTCAAATTAATGATTCTGAATAAAGACTTCAAAAAACTGAATAGATGTCCACTACGACCCACTAAGAGAATTCTAATTTCCAGAAGTGGATCTCCAAATGAATCTTTTTCACATATTTGTAAAATTACTAGAATCTAATACTTCTTGAAAGACAAGTGACAGCAGGCATTGAGCCTGAAAGTGATGTTGCAAACATGGCAGCGCACTGTGGTGAAATAATTCAAGCTTGTAATTAAATTCTATCTTTAAATTTCCATCAGTAATGCTCAGTTGGGTGACTCTGACAGGGTGGAGCTATGAGGAAAGGATTCTGTTGCAAAGGTTTGCAATACTGTTTGCATATTTATCATGAGCACAGAGGCTATGGTATAGTGATACAGAAAAATAAGGAAGAAAAACCTTCACAGACTTGTATAGTTAATGAAATAACAGCATTAGTATTTCTTATAAAAATTACTCGATATTACTTGTTCAGAAGTCACCTGAGTGTTCCAAGCCAATGGAAAGTGGGAAAATTACACTGTGACTTTCAGTTCAGAAGTATAGAAAGAATATATAAACAATTTACTACAAATGTTGTTCCAGGGATCTCCTTTGTGAATCAAGGCTTGAGTGAAATGATTCTCAAAGAGAAGGCAAATATAGTGGCAGATGCAGAATTTTAATTTAATATCTACTTCACAGCTAAAAGGGATTTCCTGTACAACTTTCATTTGAAAGCAATCTTTCTCCCAGTCTTTTCTTACAACATGAAAAAAATGCTAAATATATATCATACTCCAAGTGTCAAGTATTCCATGACAATGCCAAGTAAACGAGATCAATGAAGTAAAACTTTCCATTCTATTTTCATGTTATAAGTGCTTTGGCTAGAATTTTCTGTTTGCATGAAACAGGATAATTCAGCAAAGTGAAGGAAAATTCATGTGCTTACATTTGCATGTGTTTTTATGTGATTGCATGTGTACATAAAAGTTGTATAAACTTTATATAAACTTGTGCGTTTAGAGGTCTTTTTTTTTTTTTTTTTTTTTTGAATACTGAAGACTTGGAGAAATAGTTCAGGTTTTCTGTAACTTTATTTTTGCTTAAGAACATGGACATCAGAACTTGCTATATCCAATGAACTACTGGCGTAAGTGGAGTGCAGAGTCCAAAAGAGGATTAAAAAGTCCTAAGATCTTGTTCTTGCTTCTTTGATCTTCAAGCATCTATGTGGTATATCTTTTACAATCCCTCTATTACAAGAGAGGTTTCAGAATTGTACTAATAATGGCAATTTAAAACACAAAAGTTATTACTGAAGCCAGAAATTAATGAGGTATAGGATGATCCAACTTTGTGTTTGTAGTCTTCCCTCGGAGAGGGTTCTTCTCTAAGCCAGCAGAGGCTTTTCTTGAGTACCTTGTGCGAACAGTTGTTCATGGAAGTATTTTGCTGCACACAATGTAACTTTATTTTGCCTATAAACAAATAAGTGTCCACTGTAGGAAAAAGGGAGGTTTTAGGTATTGCTGCTAATTTGTGTCCATTGTGTACGAAGGAAATTTGCACCACAAGCTCTGAGCCAAATGTTGTGGTAGAAATATGTTTGGAAAATTTTAAAGGTTAATCCTCAGACCACAGAATTGTTCATGGTAACTCTGTCATATGTACCTTCCTTACTATTACCCATTTAAATTTTGGAAGAACTATGGTTACTTGTCTCTGCTGCTCCATTCGAAGGTTGTTTCAGAAAGTCTATTACTTCCTTGGTCTATTCACAACCAATAAATAGCCATTTTGCAATGTATTCTTCAGCACCATCTACTGGTACTTGTTCACATCTGTTCAGTCATAAAGTCTGGTTGTAATATCTTTTCTCAAGTGAATAATGTGGTATTGTCACCATGGTGGAGTAATGCAGTGTTTATGGAAGCGATCTGGTCCAATTCTGAAAAGAATGCTAATTTTGGCTAGGGAAGATAGATAATATATCTTTACACAACTGTTATAAGAGAAAAGCTGAAAATTAGTGTTTATCTCCTGGCATGTAAGAAAATTCATCATGTATTTCCTACTACCTGTGTAGATGGAAGCCAAGAAGCTGCAATTAAGGATCATAGTATAAAGGACACCTAAGCTTTAATTTCAATATATATAGTTTATTTCAGAGAAACAAATATGAAATACTTGCCAACTGTGAAGGAAATTATTATGCCAGCTTTATAGCTAGAGAAGTATTATGCTTGTAAAAAATACAAATCTCAACCTGTTGACAAGTGTAGTTAAAATGTGCTCGTAGTATAACAGCCAGTGCTGCCCCAGAAGACCTTCATTTGTAATTTATGCATTCCTATTTCTAAAGAGGAGGCAGTTCATGTTGAGAAAGAAATAGCACACTTTTTAATATTCTGTCTCAAGGCTTCTAGCAAGAACTTTGATTTATTAAAACTGAAATAAATTCAAGCAGCTAATTTGGAGTCCTCAGCATTTGTACAGTGTGTTACTCTCATTTCAGAAACCTATGACATTGAAACTAAGTTGGTTGTTCTGTTATCCCTACAGCACTCTTCTCATGCCAAAAGTGTAAGACTACAAAGCCTGGGTGATATATTCTTTGTGATGGCATTTTTGGAAAACTACCTCCATACTACTGAACACGGCTAAGTAGAATATGGCCCGTTTTTGAAGTAGGCTAGCCGCTTCATCCACTGTTGGTCTTTCGTTATCTTTCTTGTTCATTCCAGCCAGGGTGCTGGTATACGATAAGGATGCATTTAATACAACTCTTTGCCACATAAATATCCTGTCATCTGGATCTTGGAAGCTGGTATTATCATCCAAGTTAATACTATACGTTACTCAAATACTAGATACCTTTCTCCATGGTGGTCAGTTTGCCTGGGTTCAACACCAGGTCTTCCTTGAAGGGGTATCTTTCCCTCACAGCTGACAAGAGGAGGGAGGGAGGGAGGAAGAAGCTCTATTTGAGGAAAAATCTAACCTTACTGGAGAGATGACCCATAGAAACTTGAGTCTCAGAGCGGGAAATCCATTTGGAAGCAGGGAAGAAGAAAACATATTGGTGCATCCAGAAAGAAAAACTGATGGTGAAAAGGGGGAAGCTGTGGAGTAGTGCTGTAGTGGTAGAGAGTTGTTCCTTTAGCTGTCTGGGGAAGGTGGGTCCCTGTAAGGAGGGTGAGAGCCACTTTCCCCAGACCCAAGTGGGAAATGGAGCTTGCTGGACCCCATGGGCACCCTGTAAGCAGGGCAGTGCTGTTTCCCTGCCACTGTTCCTCTGGCCGCTCAGCGTTGATGCCTCCTGGTGGCCTGCCTGTGTGTTGGCCTTGTACTCGGGGTGCATGTCACGCCATTTGGCCTTCGGCCACTTGGGAATCCCCTTGGCACGCTGAGGTCTGTAGCCTCCGTGCATCCCTGGGGTGGAACTGAGGGTCTTGTCTGCTGCTTGTGGGTACAGGGTTTTTTTTTTCCCAGGCCTTGGCTGCACTGCCTTTTCCTTCCCTTCTGGCAAGTCCTCTCTGTGTGCCTGTGTTCCCTTTCCTTCACATAGAGAGGGTATACTTGAATTGTGAAACCTCCAGGGACCTTATGATGTAGTCTAGCCTCTTGTTTTAGGTTGCTTCCTCTAACAGCCCAGCTTTATACCAGCTTTAGGGAGTTGTTTAACCCAGGAAGAGTGTTTCTTCTGATGTTGCTTCACTAGCTTAATTAAAACTGATTCTTAAGTCAGTCTAGAGTTTGGGCAGATAAGCCTTAGCTGATGCAGTTACTCCCAAGTGTCGACTTTGTTACATTGATAAAAATGTACTACTCCTGTAAAAAGCTTTCTCTGGAGTTCCCAATTAACACGTGTGTCCATCAGGCTCAACTGCTGCAAATCTGTCCTAAGTGATAACACCTTCAACTGCTGTGAAATATTTGCCCTGGTTCTGAATCTTTTAATAATTAAAACAATGGAAACATTAGTATAATAGTGTTTCCAGACATGCTTATGTTGTATTTTCAGGCTTTGCTTTACTACTTTCCAGAAGGTTTTTTTCTTTCTGTAGCAGAAGGCTGCTGATGCTCTGACCTTATCCCATCTTTCTGAGAGCTTGGACTTATGCCTGGCTATGAAGGCAGCCTTCCCTGAGCACTCTGCTCAAGCCTCATGCAACCAATCTCACTACCGTCTCTTCCAGGATGGGCATTCAGTCATGTTTTCAGTAGAATTAAGCTGTGCCTCTGCTGTTCTGTGGCCCCTGTATTACCTGCAGATGCCATCAGATCTCCTAATCTGATGATCATCTGGGTATGGAAGGATGTCAAAAGAGGAAATGGTTCATTGCCCTGTCATGCATCTGAGCCACTGTTTTTTCTTTGGAGACCCAAAAAAGTGCCCTCCTGATGCCACACAGCACTGTGTATCTATTGTATAATTTAGCGTACTTGTGCTTTAACACATGCCTTGCCACATATGGATAATTAGGAAACTGAGAAAGCTAGTAAGCAATTCACACTCTTATACTGAGAATAAAGGTAAAGGACATCTGTCTCCATGCTCTCTTCAATGCATAAAAGTTCTCTTTAGCACTACCATTAAAAAATGCAGTATTGTTTTATTCTATCTTCTTAGGCAGACTTTGAAAACTGGCTTGCAATGTTTTTTTTTTTGTTTTGTTTTTTTTTTTAAGCTTCAAAGTGACTCTAATTCTTTTAAGACATAGGTAAAAACTGGGCAGGTGTTGTCTTTGTTAAAAAAACATCTGTTTTGTTCAGCTGCAGTACACTTGCTTTTTGTTTATTTGTAGTATATACAAGAACTTGTTTGCAGTGTATTTCTTGACAAATGGGCTTTCACTGCTCCATCTGAAATACTGTTTATTTTGGGAGATGAGAGGTGAGGAAGGCAATCAATTAATTGATTAAAATTTTAACTATTGTAGAAATCTATGTTTCTGTACAAGCTTTCTCATGCCCCTCTCCCCTTCCACCTTTGTGGACCATTTATTTCTCTTTACCCTGCAAGTACAGATTTGAGATTCTTTGTCTTTTTATGCCAGCTCTTTAAGTAACTTAACAATTACTACATTCTGATGTATGAGTGTTTCAGTGTCATCTCAGACTTTCATGATCTTGTTCCCCAATTAGTGCTTTTGTGTAACAACCTAAGGAAGTTCAAAATATGATTAGAACAATGTGACTGCATTATCTTAAACTTACATTCACTTTTGTGATACTTCAGCTTTTTAAATCCCATAGGACCTGGTAGTGATTATGATCTATTTCTAGTGAAAGTACAGCTGGGAACAAAGGTGGTTGGAATAAGTGAATCAACCTTATTATGACAGAAGTATCAATAGAGACGTGCGCTAGAATACATTGGAATCCATTTTTGAAATCAAGGAAATCTGTGTATATGCGTTCATGTTTCTGAATAGACTAAGTAAATAGAATGTCAGAAATTAGAAAAAAAGTATCCCCAAAGTAATAGTTTTCCTTATCTCTGTTTTTTCTATGGCACCTTACAGACAGTATTATGTGGCCAAAACAAGATTTTTTTCTTTTTGAGGGTAAGAAGTATTGTTATAAGATTTCGGCAGTATGGTTGCTTTCTTGTGAGCATCAACCTTCATATCTGAAAAATAATGGTTTCATTTGTTTGCAAAGGATTAAAATAATAATCATAATAAATGTTTCCATTCTTTCTATTGTGGGTTAAGAAAGAAAAATAGTAACAGCTTTCACTTCCTTTTTCTGCTTTTCTGTTAAAAGCAGGCCAGACCTCAGGGGAACACAAACAGAACCATATTTGCATGAGTCACATGTTTACAGAAAACAGTTCGCATATTTTTAAAATGCTGGAGTTATTTCAGTTAGTATAAATTAACTCTGGCATGGATAAATCTAAGGAGGAAAAGGGAAAAAAAAAATCATAGAAGCTGCACTTCAATAGGGTCTAGTGAGAAAGGACGCTGTGCTTAATGACTGAGCTAAATAGTCTGGAAAGGAGTGTGTTTGACCTGGCATGGACATGAAGCCAGAAATGGGGCTTCTATGGGAAAGGAGGAGAAATGTTTGCAAGACAGACCAAACTGTCTCAGGTTGAAGGTTTTTCTGATCTCCTGACCTGATAATGGCTAATGGTGTTTCCAAGAAAACTGCATAAAAATGAAAGTAAGGAAAGAGCAATTTTGTTGCTGGCACATCTTGAAAGATTTCAGCAAGCATTTTATCACTGATGCATCTTTACCATTCTGTAATAGCCACCACTATTTATACTGATATAGATTATATTTGAATATTTTATATATTTCTGGAATCTCCCTCAAAAATTTATTATCCTGTTTGTTCTCAGCATTGCCGAGCAGTGAGTTTTGCAATGTAATAATCACTTCTTTCTCCATGCTGCAAAGAATGTCATCAGGTTCATTTGTATTCGTTCTCAATTCTTTCTTTCCTGAATTGAAGAGGAACCACTTGATGAACTTCTTTTATGGAAACCATTTGTACCTCTGCTTATAATTCTCTGCTTTAACTGCAGTATTCTTCCACAGTTGTAAGGAGCTGAACTGTCACATTCTGAAGGTCTCTTCAGAGCAGTAGCACCTTAATGTTTTCAGCTTTCTAAAGGGATTGCCGAAAAAGGTCATGCAAACACAAGATAAGTGTGTAGATATTTGAGTAGACAACAGCTGAAAAAGAAGAATCAATAATAAGGTGTATTAAGATATGGTGCATGAAGGAATACAATTTTTTTTCTCTCTTTTTAGTTTTAAGTATTTCATGATTAAAAATAAGGTGATTTAATAAGTAATTTTATAACCTTTTACTCTGTATTACTCGGGGTCTGGCTGCGTATCAGTCAGCAGGTACTGAAAAATTGTGGTGTGCACATTTTTATTAAATATATATCTGAGACAATGGATATGAGCACAGTAAGCCGATGGGTGGTACATTTCAGCATTGTGCTATTTCTGTCTGCTGTAGTTTCTATGAACATAGAAAGGAGGCATTACTTTTGGAGTGTCCTGAGTAGTATACTTCTTTATGCTTTACTTCTTGAATAATACATAAAGTTTTGTTTGGTTTATCTGTTTACTTTAACTCACTGATTTCATTATTTATTGTTTCAAAGAGAGTCATGTCTTTTTGAATTTTTTCAGCCTGAACTCCCTCATACATACTGCTTCATGTGTCCTACAGGTGCTTAGTGTACTTCTGAGTACTTATTATTTTATGTAACTGTTTCAGAGCACTCAAAGGACTGCAAAGTGAATGAGGGCTACAGAGGCAAGTCATCTGTTCTCTAAACATTTCTATATTCGTGTGTCCATAAGACCTGTTATTTCATTGGCTGCTACTGTGAAGTGCTGCCTTTCCCTAGACAAAGGCATGTGAAATTGCGCTTCTAAGATTGCTGGTGGTAACTGGTTTGTCTGAGAACCTTTCTGTTATCTGTATTTTTCATGACCCACCTACCTCTTTCTTAGGCTATTACTTTTTTTTTTTTTTCTTTTTTTTTCCTTTTTGTCCTTCCTGCCTTTAAAAGGACTTTACACCAAGGATATCTGTATTTCCCTTAAGTATTCCTAATGCTTGCCCCAAAGTGCTTATTAAATTCTTAAAGAAAAGAAATATAGTTATATAAGAATATATGAATGTAACAAAAGAAGCAGCTATTCTAAAATGTATCTCATAAATGCAGCTCTGTTGAGATGGGGAGGAGGGAGGAATGAAAGGAATCAGTGCATCAGCCCTGGGGAAAAAGTGGACTGAATTAAAAAGGCAATTAAGAAACGCTGAACCTCCGCTGTGTCAATGAGTTTCTATAGTAGATAAAACTGTGATGAAGAACATGCTCACGCCTATTGTTTCAGAACAATGATGTGTGTCCTGCTAGTAATGCTGTTGTTTTAAGTATATGTCATAGTGTTTTTATTCTTCTGTCTGAGCTCAACAAACAGACGATAGACAAAACATTCTGGCAGAGGGACAGAAGACACTTTGCTTCAGCTAGTAACAAATTGCTTTCATTATCAACAAATGGTCTTGAAGCATTTTTCTGCTGTATAATCTCCACAAGATGTCAAGCACAAATGGAAACCCAATGTGTTCTCTAAACAATGAAGTAAAACATAGATGTAGGCAAGTATAGTTTACGATGAATTGTTTCTAAGTGGCTCACTGTTGGATGAATTTAGTCTTAGTGTGGATGGGCAGAAGAACCTGCAGTCTGCATACTATAAATAGCTTGATATGATTAGACTGCAACTTTTACAGTAATTGGTTTGGACTTGAATTAACACTGACAATTTTAATAGATAACATAATTAGAATGGCGATTTGCTTAGAATGCAACTCCATTTAGCAGTGTTCTTATTCCCTGTCCTAATGGGGTTTAAATGATGCCTTTGAAGATATTATCAATGTGCTGTTCAGCACCATTTGATTGTCCTGAGGCAAGATGTCTGTCAGCAGTCTTGGTAAATCTATATTTTGAAAAGTGGACAGTGCTGTTCTTTCAAAATCATATTGCCTCCTGTTCCACATGAAAGAAGCACTCAGCTGATATGTAAACTCCATGTCTGATAGTTAAAGTGAGGTTAACAGGTTGTGACTGAACAGTTAAAAAATACAAACTTTTCTTCTTTTTGACTGTTTGTCACTTATTTCTATTTTCTTTTTTTTTAATTTGCAGTAAAGATCTTTATGTTCAGAAATGAAGAAACACTGCCACATTAGAACATGAAATGTGGCTCTTGGATGTTTCAATTTAGAAATAAGTGCAATGTGGCATTTAATATTTGAAAAATTGGTCTTGATCATGTGTTCTATATTATTTTGTGAAGTTTATTACCACATTAAATCTTGACTATGCTTTTTTTTTTTTTTAAGTTCAATATCTTTGCTCTATAAAATCATGTTAGGTTTCCATTCCATATGCAAATTATGTCTGCAAAATCCAATAAAAATTGGTCAAGCAAAGGTACTTAAAATTCTCATTGGTTCTGCAACATGGGTCTAAACACAAACACGTAGAAGAAAAATAAAAAGAGAGAGATAAAAAGGAGATTAAATATTAGAGATGGAAAAACCAGACAGGCAAAATTAAGCAGCATCAAAGACCACATGTTCTCTTTCTGCCAACACCAGATCTGTAGAGCAAATTAGGAAGGAAAAAGATGATATACCATGCACTCAAATGTACCTTCTGTGCTTTCACGTGTGACCTGATGTACATTACATAGCCTAAGGTTAAGTCTGCAGGTTTTCCAAGTAAATGCTATTCTTGTATTCATCATTTCCCACATTCCTCTGTAATAGCATATTTCATAATTGCATTATTAATGACCCAGGGAGAAACAAAAATAATCAATCACATTGTCAGGATAAAAGGAAACAACTCTTCATGAAGAGTAAGGAAAGAGTAAGAAAAATACAAACATTTGTAATACATTCAATCTCCATTGCAACTTTAATGTAAAAGAAAAGAGAAAGAAGCCTACCATATTTCTTTACTGACAATCAGTGATGCTATGCCTTATCTGTTGAAAAGGTAAAAGCTATATCTCTTTTTAAAATACAGAGCTTAACAGAAATTTATATGAAAATATGTGAACTCCAGAAAATACAAATGTTAATGAAATTTCAACCCCTAGAAACTTCAAAGGACAGCCCAAATATTGTAGATGATATAAAAATACCCCTTAGGAGGGTCTGTGGTGATAGGATAAGGGAAATGGTTTCAAGCGTAAAGAAGATAGGCTTAGGTTGGATGGGAGAAAAAGGTCTTTTACAGTGAGGGTGATGAGACACTGGGACAGGTTGCCCAGAGAGTTGGTGAATGACCCATCCCTGGAGATATTCAAGGCCAGGCTGGACCAGGTTCTGAACACCCTGCTCTGGCTGTAGGTGGCCCTGTTCACTGCAGGAGAGTTGGACTGGATGACCTTTAAAGGTCTCTTCCAAATACAAGAACTAAAAAAACCCAACAAAACTGGCAATGAATGACATGTATCTATAAGATAACAGGAACTTATAAATTAAAACATAACAAAGCCCCTGGAAGTAGAGTATAATATTGTATTACTTCAGAGCTTCTGGAGAATGGTCTTTCACCAAAAGGAAGCTAAGAAAAGAATGGAAACCTCAGAAAGTCAGAAACTTGGACACACCAAAAGCATCAAAGGCATTGACACTTTTTCTGCAATCTGAACTTGAAATGGGCACGTTTTTTCAGACAGAAGAGGGGAAAGTATTTTTTTTCTTTTTCTTTTTTTACTAGAGAGAAGCTGGTAAGTCTTCAGAATTACAATGCAACCTAACATCTACTAATAACATTTTTATGGTATAGCAACTTGAGGTAACATAGCTTCACGCAAACAGCTTGTGAAGTACAGATTTTGTGATGTCCTTAATGTCTCAGAGTACACAAAGTCAAACTCAGCCTCTGTGACTGGTATCACATTACTCAGGGACAAGGGAGTTTTCAAAGTCATCAAAATACAGGTCTGTCTTTCACATGAAAGTCCATTACGAGAACAGTGGCTGAAGTACTCTGGAGGTTTTTTGCCTTCCTGCACAGAGCAGAAGCCAGACCAGAAGAATTTTCCCAAGAGAACTGCTGCTTCCAGTATATTAAGGTTGATAAGAAAAGATAAGAGAAAAGCCAAACTGTTGGAACTAAAGAAAATTTTAGAACTGAGAAAAAAATTAGGGCAGAAAAACAAGTGGAATGTAAGGTGTAAGATCAAGAACATTTTGATGGTTCAGAAAATGAGCTTGAGATACTGGAATGGAGATCCAAAGTAGGCCACAAAGCTTGAAAGGCAACAAATAAAAAATCTTGACAAAAACAATGAAATCTGGTCAGTGTTGATCTCTTGGCAGGGCTTAACCCAAAATAATTTTTATTTTCCTCAGCTAGCATGTCATGTGTGCTGACATGCTAAATAGACAAGAGTTATGACAAAAATCCTATACAAAATCTATCACACTCATATGAAGAACAGTCACTCAAAATGTCTGTGGTACTGAAGTCAAGAAATTATGTTGGGTTTTTTTTTGTTGCTTTGTTTCTTTGTTTGTTTGTTTGTTTTTTGACACTCAGGAATCTTGGGAGTGATCAAATTATTTCATTTGGGGAAATCTGGTTGGTAAAGTCAAACTCTCTTTGCAACTTTGCCAATACATCTTAAATTGAAGGTGATGCTTAGAGTCTGCTTGGTTACAAAAAGCCAAAAAGGCATACTTATGTACTGAGATAAAATCCCAAGCACCTGGTGACTTTCCAGGCAAGGAGAATTTGGCCTTTATCCCAAGTTTTCAGTGGAGGGGACAATCATTTTCCTTACTAGCTTATCCAAGTGTTTCCTTCTGCCAAAGAGTGTAGCCTTTGTTCAGTTCAGTCACTTTAGACAAATTGAACTTAACTCAGTTACCCAGAATATTATCTGTTGCCAAAATGGAAAAAATAATGAAAATATCTTCCCCATTTCATTCCTTGCCCTAATCATTAATTTCTGGTTAGTGGTATTTGTTGTATTGGTCCATTACTGTATTTGTAAGATATGGAACCTAGCCAGCAGAAATCTAAGATATTAGAAAATAACTGATATTGACTTGCCATTATATCATTAAGAGATGACTGGAGAAAAGTAAGATGTTTGCTTAGATCATTTATTTCCAAGAGATATGTGATCAATACTTTGGAAGTTCACTAGGAATTTGTCTCTGTGATAGGAGCATCCATAGTAATAATATTCCACTGCATTTTTTTTTCTCTTTAGAAACATCTATACAGTTCTAGGAATATGTGTTTAATGTGTGTCATCCATTAAACACTACTTCAAGCTTAGGAGTGTAATGTCTGTAGAAGAAATCATGCTGAGAATGAAAGGTAATTTTTTGTTTGTTTGTTTGTTTGTTTGTTTGTTTTGTATTGTTTATAGGAAACTATGCTCTGAATACCTCAAACAAAACTTAAAACATGAACACTGACTTACGGTAGTGTCAGTGTTACTCAGAATTATGGTCAGAATTACTGAACTTTTTCTCCTAGACTTTTGCATTTGGCTAGCATATTGAATTCTTCCAGACTCCCTGGATTTCTCTTTCTAAAATAAGAGGTGGAGTGCACTGCTCAACATCTTTCACTGTTCATAACATTGTTCTGTTATGAAAAGTAAATTTCATTCATCTTCATTCATAATCATCTTCCTTGATCTTGCTGAATGGTCAGGATTTTTAAATATATATATATATATTCCAAAGCAGTGATAAGATTTCAGTGACCATTTTATTCAGAAACTCACTTCTAGCAGCTTAAAATATGCTTTTAGGTGTTTCACTGGATATCAAAACATGCAAAAACTGTTGAACCGCAACAATTACCCCCATTTACAAAACATATGTGTGCATCTATATATATATATGACATCTTGTCTTCAGATAATAATGGGAAGTGCCAGTTGATTTGTGTTATTTTCCTGAAAATATAGCAAGGTATTTCCTCTCATCCTGAAAATATTTAAGGTGCTAGGTCACCATCTGGAACACTATCATCCTATGATTCCCTTAAAGAAAATGACAGACATGAGTAAAATTCTACTAAATTAAATTCTACTAAAAGTAGAGAATCATCACTCTAAAGCACAATAACTTATATGTGCAAACCAAGACCAATGCCTGATAAACTTTTTGTTAATATAAGCTTCAAATGTAACATGGTGTTTTCTGAAAGCAGACTACAGATATCAGTCAGCAGAAGGAAGTTTGAGCAAAACAGGTTGTCTGCCCTCATGCCTGAAACATTTGTTGTACTTTCAAGAGTCATAAAAGACTTCCCACTGCAAAGTGAGGATGAAGCAGTGAAAAGAGATGCCAGAGGGGATCCTAGCTTGCCTTGGCAGTAGAGATGGGCAGCAGTCTCCAAATGGTAAGTAACACTCTAATTCTCAGAGCTGTGTGTGGTCATGAATTACAAAGACAACGGTAACAGAAGTTGAAAGCTCTGGCTTCCCCCCCCCACACACACACCTACCTGCTGGCAAATTTTTGGCATATTACAGGTTAAAAACCTTGCTTTAAATAGGCTGAAATCAATGAAGCATGTAAGTTCAAATTTCTGTTATTATGACTTCACTGAGGATACATAAAGGATAAAACTGATTCACTGACAACTAAACAAAAAATAAGAATTATTATTGATTATATAACAGCACTTAATCAAAATTGTTTAACAGTAAGTAGCTTTCCCAGAACTTCCAGAATAACTACTTTTGTTCAGATATTGAAGCCTAATTTTAAAATCCTAATTATGTTCCAAATTCTATTCCAAATTCTATGTCAGGCAATTCTTTTAACTATATAGACTAGCTGAAAAATTAGAATCTTAAAAAAACAATATCAATGTTATCACTTTTCTGCAAAAGTTGAGCTGAAATTTTAAGAAAATATGAGATGGAATAAATGAAGGCTTTTACTGATATATTTCTTAGTATTTACATAGTACATAAATAAAATGAAAGGCACAAAATTCTTCAAGTGTGAGTGTAGTTTACTTATTGCTGCTGGCTTCATAGTGCTTGTTCTGCTGTAGATGGAACACATTTCTGAGAGTTCTTGACTCAATAGAATCAAAATCTTAGCCAGACACTGGAGAATATTTTTCTCTCATTACATGTATATATGCATTCAAACAGATTTATACAGAACATATTATTAACTCCTCTTGCTGACTACATGTGTTTTTGTCATCCAAAACTCACATTTTTATGTGCAAATCCATCTATGTGTCTACATCCAGTCCCCACATGTTTGACCATTTTGTGCTTATGACCCCTTCAGTAAGCTGTTCAGTGCAGGTTCCTGCATGCCTACCTCTGCAGTTTCCCCACCAGCCAGGGCAACTCCCATCTGCAAACTGATGGATTCTGACAGCAATGCTCCCATGCCTGTGTACAAAGATTATAGAACATTACCTGGAGCTGGATAAATGAATCCATATAGACCCAGTACTGCTTTGTCACAGGCACTGATAGGAAATACCTTGGCGCATAAGCAAAGTGCTTCTAAAGTCAGACTCATGCAAGGGCAGTGATAATCAGAAAGATGTAGATTTGATACAATTTTTATTAGAGCAGATGGGAGTGCTACCTATGTGCTGCATAAATATGAAAAGTCATTATTTTCTGTTATCCAACAGATTTCCTCTACTGTCAAATTCCTCTAGTGAAAGGAGCAGATAGAATGGATCTTCACATGCCACAGAATTAAGAAAAACAATGCTTAATATGGATTTCATCTTTGGTTTGTTATTCCTTAAAGAGATTAGCAGACTTCAAAGGAGTGACACTAAAGAAGACGGTTTCTGCATCAGGCTTTTTTCATGGTGTATGTCCCCAGCCTGTGTGACAGACATTCAAGGTTCAATTAGTTCAGATTTTTCTGGAGTCTTCTGGTATACTCCCTCCAGAAGTCTCTAAATTTCTAACAGTTTAACTAAAAATAGAAATAACAGCACAATGCAAATTAAATTAAAAAAAAAAAAAAGAAAGAAATATTATATTTCTAACCACTGTTAGATGCCTCTGCAGAGGAATTCCTGTCCTCCAGCTTTATTTTTCAGTCAACCAGTTTTCACTGGTTGCCTGAATTCAACTTCTCACTGTGTCCTAAAGAAAGTCTTTGCTGA
>PPHD01014924.1:5354-16405 GCA_002909625.1 Bambusicola thoracicus | reverse complement strand
ATGCATGTAGTTGATTTTTGTTGAAAAAAAAAAACAACAAAAAAACCATCAGTTAAAAGCAGCTAGCATACTACGATTTAATTCAACTCTAGGGACATAATTATCCAAGAAGCAGTGGTTTAAAAGTGAAGACACCGCAGTTCCATGTCTTATAGCCCACTCAAAAAGGCAGGCAACAAGCACACCACTGAAATGCATAGCAGTTGTTCCTACCTGTCTCGCTGCTGGAAAACACTCTGTGGGAATTATATGGAGGTGAAGCGGTCTAGCTGTGAGCTGGCTGAAAGCTGGAGTTAGCTCAAAACAGTTCTGAAAGAGTGATACTCTTGCAAAGATATAAAGCCCAAGCCTGGCTCTTGACATGGCAACGACTAATCGCCGGACATCTCTTCAAAAGAAGAAAAAAAAAGAAACAGCCAAATTAAGCATACTTTTTCACTGATTCCATTGTTTCAATGAAACGTGAATTAAGACTTCAGCATGCAACTTTTAAGAAAATACAAAGTAATCTACTAAAACACTCTTGTCTTAAATTTTTCTTTGTACATACTGTTTCAGTAACTACTAAAATCCTAGAACCTTCATATAAAAAGGCTTACTATATTGTTAATGATATTAAAATTACCCTTTAGCTCTAAAAGCCTAGAAAAAGTTACATTTTACATTGGGAACAAATCACAATAACCCTTCTGTATCCCTGAATAAGAAAACATAGGTTCTGAAACTCATCTCACTACTGCTGAACAGACAAGTCTTTCTCCACCTTCCTCTTCCAAAACTGAAGTGCAAACTTTTTAGACTACAAATAACACAACTTACAACAGTGCTCAAACAAAGAAAGCTCACTTACAGAAAAGCTCATTTATAGAAAGTTTAAGCCTGCATTTATTCAACAAGCATTCATTACATTCCTATTACTCTACTAAGTTAAAATTCAAGTTCTGATTACTAGCAGTGCTTCTCATAGAGTAATAGCCATTACTAAATGATACAGTGGTTGTGAAGAGGGAAGCAGAGAGCTTTAAAAATAAACCAGGTCTAAACTTCCTTCTATACACAGCATTAAACTTCAGTTCTGCTATGTACTGAAATAGTTGAAACTTCATGCAACATATGATAAACATCTTTCTGGTGCAGAAAACACATACTTTAGTAACTGTGCAAAAGTACTTTTCTACGTACCTAAGGTGGCCTACAGCTTTGGTACGCACAAGTGAAAGGAGAATATAATCATTTTGTTGACCTTGAAATCTATCCACAGTTGTTACCTAGAGAACAAAAAACAAAACAAAAAACACCATAGGTTAAATCTGTGCCACTTTAACTACAGAATGACATCAAAATTTTAGCACCAACTTACGATTCAGATTGTAGTAAATGGATAGAGAGATGAAAATGTTTTATTCCGTTTTAGTTCACTTCTAACTAAAAAACATTGACCTACCTCTTTCTGGGAGATGCTGAGACTCTATGTACCATTTCTTTCCTATTTTTACTTACTTCAGACATAACTCTGGTGAGACAATACCAAAAGTTTGTGGAAAATGATCAAATTTTATAACATCATATTTTAACCTGTAGACACCAGACTTATGTAAATACATTTCTGTATGTTTCATAATATTCTTCATTATGTATTTTATCAAATCCAAACCATATCCACTCTAGGTGGATCTATTTATTTCATTTTTTAAAAGGAGGATAAAATATATGACAAAGAATTATTCTGTCTCATATAGTTCCATGAAATATTAAACTTGACCGATTTCGCATTTTCTTTGTACAACTAGTTTCAAACAGGCAAAAAAGATTATATGACCCTGTGAAATTCCATAGAACATATGTTGATAAATATGTGCTATCAGTCAATGAATACTTGCATAAAAAGCAGCGAATGTATTTAATCAGTTCTATAATATGATAATCATGAAAAAACAGAACCACTTGAATGCTCAATATATTTTGTAAATCACCTTGTTTGGCCGTCCAATCAATGGATTATTTCCACAGCGCTGGTTAATGACATCTCGGATCAGATGTTTCTGCCCATTGTACGTTGTCAGGATACTTATCCTGTCTGCAGGATAACCAAGCAGGCACATATACATGAAAACTGCCACAACATATTCTGCTTCACCAAGATTCTGATGTTCAAAAGGACAGAGAAAAAGAAAGTTATTTGTTCATAAGTTTGTTAGGCATTGATTGATGCTTTCTAGTATCTATAAGAAGTACTGTTTAACTTGTTAAAAATCTAAATATTTATTAGCCATAAAATATATTAATATTTACTTGTTTGAAACATTTATATGATTTTCAGAGTCTTAAATATTCACACCTAAATGTATTTCTATACCTACAGCTGTCTTCCCAAAAGTAAATGATCTTAATATAATATTACCAAACTCAACAAATGCCAATACAAACATACAAAGAACTCATCTCTTACATAAAACTGTGGAACTATAATTTGTTAAGTATTAAAAGTTGATAGTATAGAGATATTAGTATTTAAAACGGAAGAGTTTAAAAACAAAAACAAAGAAATGAAAAAAGAGCACGTGCTTAGCACTAGTTTAATAAGGCTCAAAAAAAGTAACCAAAAAAGTTGCAATTAATCACTCTCCAGTATGCTAAAAGGAAGAACTAGTTGAATTAGAATAATTAAAGTCCTTTCAAATCTTTTTTTTTTTTTTTTTCCTACGCTTATAATAATTGTCAGCCTCAGATCATTCTTCTGGCTGTTGGAAGGTTTCATTATTTTATGAATGCAGTTTTCTGCATTCTTACATCCAAACTAAATCAAAACACTGACTCCTCAAACTCAACTGTGCATCACAAAGCAAACTTTGGTATTTTATACAGTGGAATTCTACCATTTATTTCCCTGTCATGACAGTACAGCAAAATTAAACATCTTCAATTTGCCATAGGCCAAAATATTTCATAATGAATTACATACCAAAAATCTCCCTCCCCCAATGACTTTGAGAAAATGTAGATAGCAAGCGGGGTCATTCACTTTGAGCAAAAAAGCATAACAAATTATCATCCTTTTCAACATTCAAACTGATTACAAGGAAAAAAAAAATTGTGTATATACACAACCCCAAAATCTGAGAACGTAACTATCAGCTTACAGTATTTTGATTCATTGCAGATTCAATAAGCCATATCTAGATTAAATAAAGTACACATTCAGTATTTCTCTTACCTGATAGAAATAAGGATTGGGTTCAGACTCTCCCACACCATTGAAGTCTTCTACGTTTATAAGTTGGAAGTCGTATAAAAACCCAGCATTGGCTGTTCTGAACTCTGGCATAAGCTGCACGTGAGGCAGATTACCCAGATTTTTATAACGCCAGTTGTAGAGGTTACATAAACTGTCCGAAAAAACACACAAGCAGTTTACACGGGTTTCTGATCTGAACTCAACATTTTATTATTATTGCTATTACTAATTTTTTATTTTTGTCTGGTTCATAAAAAAACCAAGAAACCACTGAATTGAAAGAACCACAGTATATTCAAATTTTCAAACTGAGAACAAAGACACGAACATTCTAATAATAAAGCTCTCCGAAAAGATTTTGACAAACTTCCTTTGTGCCAATTTGCCTTCAAGTCTAAGCTGAAACCAATGGAGCAAAACAGCTAAATCATCATTTTGCACAGACTCCTGTCTCAGCACCCCAAAGTTTCCAATACTGTGTGTTTTTCCAATTCTTAACCTGGCAGCAGACAGACATGCAGTTTTATTTCACTCACCTTGCTCTTGCTCTTCCTTGTGCATCCAAATCAACAGTCGGCACTCCAACACGAACAAACCGTGTGAAGAGGGACTGCTCCATGTTAGAGTATTTTTGAAAAGCCATGTTCTTAATGACTGGTGGCAACTGGTGATGGTCACCAATCATAATCCACCGTTTCAAACGACTGAATCCATCCTGAGGGTTCTAAAGTTAATTAAGACAACTGTAAGTACTACAATATAATCAAGGCACTCAATTAAAACATGAATAGTCAAGCTAGTTGTCTTACAATGCAAAGGCTATTTCAGCATTTGTTGTTAAACTACACTGAGTTGAAATCGTTTAAAGACAACTGCTACATTCTTTCCAGTCTCTCTATTTCCTGCTTTTCAAGTGTTTCTGAGTTTGTATGACTCTCTATTTTACCTCTGGAATCCTCACTTTTTCTCTTCTGAAAGACCTTGGACTGAAAGCTCTTCAGTATGTTAAGTATATCTATTCCAAGTTATCTGTGATCCTTCGCACATCTGTATTATGTACTGACAGAGTGAATGAAGGACCATTTTAACAGACAAACATAAAACAAACAGAAGCGTGGGAAACACTACCCAAGAATCAGAATTCTGAAGATTTCTGCCTGCCAGTTCTACAGTTCATATCCTTCCTATCTTAAGCATTCCTCTAATACTTCTCCACAGGATAACTATTTGAGAGAGCCCGAAGTTCCTTTTCTTGACACTTGAAGAGCTCTGAAGCCCTCTCTAATCAGGGTGCAAGGAAGGAAAACTGAACTCTCGTTAAGACAGAAGATACCACGGTAAGAAAGTAAGAGGGTGAAAATTATTTTCAATTGCTAAAAGAAACATTTAATTTCTTTTTTTCAAAAAAAAAAAAAAGTTACTGATTTGGAAAAGTTCAAGTATTCTGTATAATAATTTGCTCTTATCAGTAGTTTCAAGCTCAGACAGAAAAGAGCTCTCCAAATAATTTTGTGGCCTTTTATGATGGAGATTTGGCATTGATGGACAAAGTGAATGCAACTGATGTCACTTACTTGGACTTCTGCAAAGCCATTGACATGGTCCCCCACCATGTCCTTATCTCTAAATTGGAGAGATGGATTTGAAGGGTAGACTATTAAGTGGATAACGAATTGGTTGGAAGGACACAGCCAGAGGATTGTGGTCAATGGTTCTATGTCCAGGTGGAGGTTGGTTATGAGCAGTGTCGCCCCAGGAACCTGTTCTGGGACCAATACTCTTTAACATCTTTATCAATGACAAAGAACATGAGACATCAAGGTAAGCGGTGCAGCTGATACAGCAGAAGGAAGGGATGTCATCTAGAGAGACACTGATAAACTTGAAAGCTGAGCCCATGTAAACCTAATAAAGTTCAACAAAGCAAGTGCACTTTGGTCAGGGTAATCCCTGCTGAGATGCACTTAGTGGTCCTGGTAGATGAAAAACTTAACATGATCCAGCAGCAAGTGATTGCAGCCCAGAAAGTCAACTATACCCCAGTCTGCATCAGAAAAGAGGTGGCCAGCTGGAACAGGAAGGTGATTCTCCCTCTCTACTTTGCCCTTGTGAGGCCCTATTTGGAGTACAGTAACCAGATTTGAGGCCCCAAACACGGGAAAGAGGGTCCGGAGGAGGGCTACAAAGATGATCAGAGGCCTGGAGCACCTCTCCTATGAAGACAGGCTGAAGGTGCTGGAATTGTTCAGCCTGGAGTAGGCTATGGGGTGACCTCATTGCAGCCTAAAGCGAGCCTACAAACAGGAGAGGAATCTACTCATTACAAGGGTAGATAATGGCAGGACAAGAGGAAACGGCTTTAAAGTTGAAGGAGGGAAGATTTAGGTTGGATATCAGGGGGAAGTTCTTTACCAAGGGTAAAGTTGGAAGGACCTAACTAAACAAACAAAAAAGAATCTCCTTGCATCTGCAAGAAGCCTCATTCAATTTGTTCGCTTTCCTGACACTCCCAAAATAACAAAAATATGTGTTCTTGCTCAGAGTTCAGGCCATATTAGGGTCTAGATGGTAAATAATTAGTTGCCTATCTGCTCTGAATTATCAAAATGTGGCAGTCTTTACCACAACAAAAACACTGATGTTTCCCAAACTGAACAAGCTTACAGTTAGATATCAACTGAGCATGGAACATAGGCTTTAACAGCAGCATGATTCTTGGACATGCACATTCTCTTATGCACTAGGCCCATAATGAATTAGCTCCTTGTAACTGTATTTGATATTCTATTATTAAGGAGCTGTGAAAAATTATGAGCTGTAATTAACATATACAAATATTTCATGAAGATTCTGTTAAAATTCTTATTTCAATGAAAGCCTGGATGTGGTTTTCTAGAGGAATTTAAATCGTTCCTTTTCAATGAAAACATGAACTCCAAACAAAACTTCCAGGAAGGAAATTCACTTTTAGAAAATGAGCAAACACAGACTCCATTTTTCAGAAATCCACTAGAGTAAGAATCAAATGAACAACACAGGTTCTTAGTTTCACTAACTTTCCAAATATTATTTTCTGCTCTGCAGCTAAGGAGTTCCTGAGAGAATCCACACTTTACTTCCAATGGTGAAATTTTATCTCATGACAATCTGAGATACAGAGATAACTTGAAAGCTGTCATGTAAGCCACAGATGTGGAAGCAGTAGTTTACTTTTTCCTGAAGGCCTACAGATCTTAAAAGAAGGAAGTGATGCATCTCAATCTGAGGTCACTAACAGCAATCCCAGAGCTGGACCAACAATCTCCACCTGAGGCACAAGAAATTCAAAGACAGGCTGACTAAACACACTGAGTTTGGAACAATCAGAGTAAATGCTTTTAGGAAAAGATACTGATTGAATCAAAGAATGCCGAGAGTTGGACGGGACCTCTGAAGGACATATATGTCCAACTCCCTTGCAATGAACAGAGACATCCATATATAGGTGAGGTTGCCTAGAACCTGATCCAGCCTTGACTTGAAAGTCTCCAGGGACCGAGCATCCACCATATCTCTGGGTACTCAACTACAACTGTAGCAGCATTAGCCCTCTACTACAACAATCCCTTACTATTACAAAGGTAGGGGACATATTCTTTTGCAAACGGAGCTGCTGCTATGTGGCATTCTTAAGACTATGCCATAAGCATCCCATGTCACACTAGCTTTAGTTTCCCTCCCATCTTCCCTACATCAACAGCAGCTTTCTGGCTACAAGACTTCCATTCAACTGTATCACATGCACATTCCATTTTTTATCTACCAGTTCTAGGTTTGACAAATAATACAAGCTACAAATGATTCCAACCTACACATTTATCAATTCAGCCAGATAAAAATTGCTTAATTACTGGTCAAAAGTAGACAAAATAGAATCAGTTTCTATTCCTCCCGTCCCATCCACCAGTGGCGGTGTTGTAACATCCGTTAAAATATCTCATCTGTACCAGGCTCTAGTTTTCCTGAAAGTTGTAAGTAACCGGCATCCACTTCATCTCTCAATTTTTAACTACAACTGGCCAAACAACACTGGCAGGTGGGATGACAGAGCAATTATGTAGGCCTTATGCTCTTGGGAAACAGTTACAACAGTTATTTCATAATAATTGCTAATTTTAAAAACTGTTAAAATTAAAGATTTAATAACCGCTATGAAATGGCAAAGAATAGAAGTAAAGGAATGACAAAGCAAGGTAGTAGTTGACTCGCATTTCTTCACATTTTGAAAGTGAAACCCTGACAGTCACAGATAGGGTAAAGCACAGGATAAACAACTAATTAAGAATAACATGAGAGTTCTTAGCGTCTCCAAAATGGGAAATACCAATTCTACGTTACCTTCCACACAAGATACTTTCCTTTTAATATTCTATATTTTTCAAGAACACAGGCTTTCAATTTTCATTTTCTTTTTTGCAGCATATTTTATAATACAAGTCTAACCTGTAAAAGGAGAGGTATAAAGGTTTCTATCTCCAGAATCTGTGCAGACTCTTCCATTAAGATGTTGTCATACTGAGAAAGAAAAAGTACAGGGATGCGTATCAGTCAGATAATACAAGTTAAGATTGTTATTTAACCTACCAAAAGGAAGCATCAGTTGCTTATTTGGGGAATTAAAGGTTCTGTTGGTTTTTCTCTTGTTGGTTTTCTTTTTTTTTTTTTTTTTTTTTTTTGTTCTGCTTTTTTATAAAGTAGGACAGTTACAGAGCAAGATTTTCCTTTACAGGCAGAACAACAGTAAACTGAAATCAGTTCCAGAGGGTGAAATACCATTACATCAATGGCAAACCTATCTGTACCAATCAGTCCTTAGATCCAGAAACAATCTGCAACCGAAATGCATTATATTCTTTCCATATGCCATAACTCATCTTCAAGGGGAAAGCTTTCTGCAGTGTGGCAAACTAACTTGGTATTCTCGCACTGAATAGAAAGATTGCACTTCTGTGATCCAGTGCATTATAGGAGAAAAACAATGTAAGAGATGAGGAAATCTGTCCATTTTTATCAGAATATCCACAGTAAATGAATATCAGAATACAGATAATATTCATTTACAGTAAATGACCATCAGCTGTACAACACAGCTCCTCTGAAATTGTCCAGTTTTTTAAAGTAAGCAATGCTGTAACAAAAGTGTTTTTCCTAGTTCATCCTTTCTTTTATTACCCAATCATATCACAGCAGTTCATCTAATATGACGAAAATTTTTTTTTTTTTTTTTTTAAATACGCATGCACTTTCAAGCATTTCAATATGAGCAACTTAAATGTATTACCATCTTTAACTTCTGGTTCTGTTAATAAAAGTTTTCTTCAAAAAATTACAATTAGAAATGTACTGGTAAAAAACACGCAACTCAAAATAATCCAGTTGCTTAGATCTAGGACAGATGAAAGGTCTAAACAAGGTGGTGGTGGTGGGGAAGTGACAACATGACCAAAAAAAACAAAAACAAAACAAATATTATCAGTGTTACTATTACAAATATAATTACTTTGAAGCCTAATTCAACCAGGTCATGTCGCTTCAGAGCAGCGTGGGTACAAGTCATAGCAATGATTTTTGCTTCTTTCACCAAGAGGTATTTGGATCTATCCAGGCCACTGCGGAGAAGTTCAAATGCTCTGAATTCCTGTGGTAGAAAAAAGAAGTGAATTGAGAGAAAATGTGTATATAAACTAATAAAATGCAAATAAAATGGGTGCTTCCTAGGCTCAAAATAAAACAGATTACACTCTTGTCCCTATTGCAAAGTATGTCTAAATTACTTGAAGGAAGAAATGCTCACTGGGATGCCTTGCAAGCTAAAGAAGTTGCCTAGGAGTATATACTACTTCTAGGATTCAGGACAAGTAAGAATTTTGGAACTTCGTGCAGTCTCTTTAGAATTTACTGGCATTATTTACCTTTAACAGATACAAGTCTTACCTCAAGCTGAGTGAAGATTTTCTTCAGATGTCTAAAACATCCTTCAGCAATCTCCATATCTTCTTCATAGGATCTGCCTCTGAAAATTGGTTGAGGAGCATTTGCAAAATACTGATGAAAGGGAAAGAAACTGGACACATCTGTAACATCTGGTAATTTTCCACCTTTAACTTTCACTTTGCTGATATATTCTTCCCAACGTGACATTACCTACGGCAAACAAAAGTATCATACAGATGTGTTTTTATATAACGAAGTCACTGGATATGTGTCATCTCGTATACACAGTTAAAATGGTTATTTTATTAAATAAATTTTATTAAATAACTTTTAACCACAAAAGCTACATATCTAAACTAGCATTTAGTCTTAACACAAATCAGGATGTTTGAAGATTTACACTTTCATTCCCAGCTCTTCTACCTCCTCCACATTCCTCATGAAGAACTGCTCCAGCATAAGTCTATCCCACAGAGTACAGTCCTTCAGAAAAAGACCTTTTGCCAGAAGCCTGCTCCAGCACAGACTCTCCCTGGGCTCTAGCTTCCCTGAGGACGCATCCACTTGCTGCAGCACGTGCTCCTCCACAGGGTGCAGTGTGGAGATCTGCTCCACTGTGGTCCTCCACAGGCTGTAAAGGTACAAACTGCTTCACCATGGTCCTCCACTCCAGAGCTGCACAGAGAAACTTCTGCTTTGGCACCTGGAGCCTGTCCTCCTTCCCCTGCTTATTCACTGATCTGTTTCTCTCCCATTATCTCCCATCCTGATATTTTCCTTATTATCTCTACTTAAAATACTTCTATTTAAATACTGAATTGGATTCCTTCAGGAGGAAATTAAAACAGAAGATGAACTTGATCAGTGCTCCTATCCTAGCAGTCCCCAACTCCTAATGATTCATTTAATGTTTGGAACGATGCTACTGCTAACCCAAGGTAACTTCTCTCAAAATATATATGGTGTGGAGATTTGTTCTTAAGTACCATTCTGCAAGTCTGCCTAAGCTACATTACTTGCTTAAGAAGACACAGTGTCAATACCAAACAGAAATGAGGGATATACAACATACAGAAAATCACCGTTTGGTAGATTACGCATCTGATTTCAAATACAGAAGCTTTCTTTTGGAGCATTAAGTAGCAGCTGTAATGTTTGTCCAAAATATAAAGCACCCCACAGATTCTCACATTCAAAGGGAAAACTCCCGGTGAGAAATCTTGCCAGCAGTAATAAAGAGCAAGAATGTTAGCCTTTTAATTATTGAGCCAGCAGGCAGGAGTTAAAACAATAGCAACATAAATAAAGAATAAAGAGTGCTTCAAACATCTTGTATTTTGAACCACTGAAGAAAATGGGGTTTTTCGAGACTTGATTTCGAAAAATTCTCTGATTTTCATAGTGTGTTTCATAACACAATGAGGTCATGCAGTCTCTGTAAAGTATTTCAGTCCTTACTTGGTATAAGAAAAAGTGGCCAGCTGTTTCACAAGTATAAGAAACATCTCCTGGGACACCAAGACTCTCTTGCAATCGCCCAACCTCTCGCAGGAGTTCAAGTCTTCGAGCCAGAACATAATTCACTCTTCCATACCTACAAAACGAATTAAGGTTTACCTATTTTGCATACAGATTTATTTAGTTCCAACTGCTTTATGTAAGTATCAAAATGAGAGATCACAAACACTTCCCCCAGAAGTGGAACCCACATCTATGAGGGTTGCTCCAAAAGTAACGCTTCCTATTTTTCATAGACCACAACATCAGTAGATGTTTCCATTCCCATTTTTCCCCCTTCAGATCACTTTCCCCTAAGAGAAGCAGCACAAGAACGAATTAAAAA
>PPHD01014923.1:0-16406 GCA_002909625.1 Bambusicola thoracicus | reverse complement strand
AAACAACTTCTCCTTCTTAGACCGTTGCCGCTGCTTCGTTTTTTTTCGGGAAGCAAGGGGGGCCGGCAAGCCTACTGCCCCCCCCTTTTTTGTCACGGACAAAGATCTATCTTGATAACCCCGTGACAACAAGTTACTATTTTCTTGCTCAAAACAGACTATAAACACTTGCAGTTGTGCATTCATGTATCATACATGCAAACACACATGGGTACACAAATACAACATTTATAATTGTCCATTTATTGACTGTGGCTCATACTGTTTTCATTTATGAAATGTCTCCTGTTAAGCTGAAGAAATCCATGGAATCTGCAGTCTGACCCTTTTTCATGAGCAAAGGGAACTATAAATAGGTGACAAAGAAGATAATCTAGCTCTTTCCAACTTTTTGAAAATCCAATTGATGTTCTAGAAACGTTCCAGATAGTTACAGACAATGTGTAGGGTGAGAGGGAGTTGTGATCACCTTGCCCCTACAAGGTCTGTTACTGTCATGGCTCAGTAGCTTCAAATAAATCTTTGTCTAGTACCTGCATAGCTCTGTAGATTGCAGTGCAGGCATAAGCCAAAAAATTATTATCATAAAACCTTTAACTGATTCATTAGTGCTGCAGTCCACTCTATAGGGAAAATTTTATCACTTGTCACATATTTTGCTTGTATCCATTCTGCATCTGGTAGCAAGATGTCTGAACAAATGACATGAGTTGACAAGCCCTTCGAAAAAATTGAAATGACTGGGTTATCTCTATTGGCGTGTGAGAGAAAAAAAATTAGAGCAAATGAGAAGAAAAAGTAAAAACAGTTTCTTCCCATGAACTATTCTCCCAAATAAAGCAGAAAGGTGAAGACTATATAACCTTTCTAGTCTACTGCCTGTTTATGCAGTAAATCTATACCAGTAGGAGATTTATTAATTTAACTGTGGTCTTGCGTATAAAAATGATATGGATAGTCTCAGATCATATTTGTTCAGCTAACAGGGGGATTTATTGGCAATGTCTGATAACCATATTTTGTAGTTTAGATCATTGTTTTTCCATTATATGCCACATAGTTTCTCTCTATCTTACTATTTAAATAAGACATCTCTGTAGCCCTGAATATCAACAAAAACAGTCTGTAGCTGGATGACATAATTTGGCAATCAGCAAATTAGAACAGCATGTAGCTTCTGATGAAAAAAAAATTAAATGTGTGTCTCATAACTCTACTGTTGAGGTTTAGTTAGATACATAACCTTTATTTGAACTTATCTCATTAATCATAGGCAAAAATGTAGCTATTTCACATACGGGACTGTGGAAAAAGACAGCACAGTCATTTACCATTTACCACAGTCATTGCAGAGCCCTCACTCCCCATAGAAGAAAGATAATTTCTGTAGGGAGAGTTGACAATGTACAGGTTAAATACTCATACTAGCTTTCCTCTGTAAAGTTCATGAAATTGCATAGTTTGTTGTTGTTAAATTACAAAAAGTTCACCTTATTAAAGGTTGTTAATGAAAGCCTCAATTTTTCAGTACTTTTTATTTTCTAGGTGACAGCAATTCCCTATTAAGGACCCAAGGAATGTTCATAGTCATTCCCTAGTTTTTGCATCTACTTAAATCTGTTTCACAGCAGGCAATTTGATGACTGGATAGTTATTCTCAAGCAATAGATTTTTACCTGGCTGGGCATCCTGCTAATTCACTGTCTCTGCTTGGTCCCTGCTGCTGCCCCCGGCACTCGACTTGTTCCAGCAGTTTTTTGCTCCTGAGTGCTACAGGCTGACTCATTGCTATCTATGGGTTGTTGATGAATGTTGTGACCTTAAAGAAAGCAATGCTCTGTCAGTTTCAAAATTGACCCTATGCTATGAAACACTCTTTATATAAACCCTCCCCTGATGGGCAAGTATAGTACAGTGTTATACTGAAATGTTGCCATTTCCTTTTCCTATGCATACACGAAGTCCAGCATTCTGCTAACAAATCAAATCCCAGACTCAGTTCACTGTGACATATATGGAGATTAAATTTCATCCTCCTGATGTGGGAATTTGGGAAATAAACATTAAAAGCTTTTAATTGTAAGCAAAGTGGTGTGCCTGTCAAATTCAGATAATGTGATAAGAAGGTGATCTTCCTGAGTTTTGTTAGGAACTCAATGCATGTGTATGGTAGATGTATATACCTAATGCTAATCATCCCTTTGAGGTACCTCTAACAGGTGGCTCTTCCTCTATGAGGAGCACATACTGGGGCTGTAGGTGGGACGTGACCCCATACAGTCACCATGATAGTGACAGTGAACAGTACTGGGGGTACAACTGTCTCCTTTTTTTTTTTCCCACAATTTTCTCCATTTAAATATAATGATGCAACTATTATTTGCTCCAAAACCTTGTGGGACCTTGATCACCAAGCTCTGATTACAAAGTAGAAGATATACTAGTACTTTAAAAGTACCAGGAACATAATGCTTTTGGCTATCTCAATTTTTCATTTGCCAAGTTAATGGTTTTGTTTTCCTTTGCTTATATTTACACTCTGCATTATTCATTAATAATTATCATTACATTTTGCATAGGGTGTTTTTTGTTATGTTTTGGGTTTTTTTTTTTTTTTTTTTTTGTCCTTGAACTTAAGTGAAGGAAGATGATAACCACAGATTCCTTTCACCTTTACCAAAAATCAGTCACAGAGCTACAAACTCCAACTCTCAAATGTCAGTGGCCACATCTCTCTAGTATTCAAAAGTTTTGTGTACTACTGGGGCTATGTTAGCTTACCGCAGCCACTGCACAACTACTGTCTAATCTTGGAGGAACTAGTGGCATTTTAATCTCTGATGTTGAACATGTTTAGATTCATTTTCTTGATCTAAGAAACCAGAGCTCTGAAGTAATCAAGAAGAAATTCTCAGCATGCACTGTTGGATCTGATCTTGCTTGGAGAACTCTTCTACCAGATAACTTCCCATACAGAAGATCATAAAGTACCAAAGCAGATCCCTGTGCCAATGGTGGGATGGGATGACAGGAGCACAGACCTGACTATGCATTACTTGGTGAATTCTGTAGACAGTGTTTGACGTGTTCTGAAGGATCTGCTTCAATGACTGCCTGGAAATCAAAGGTTCAAAACCTAGTTTTTCTCATTCCAGTTGAGTAATCCAGTTTACAAGGCTGCGGGGTCAAATGCTTTCCCCTTGGTCCCAGTGAATGTTGAAATACTGATGCAACATGACAAATTCCCAGCAAGACAGAGAACACTGTCAGAGTGGACAGTGCCCATGGTACTCTCCTGGATCAGAGGTTCACATCTCTCCTCTAAAACAGTGTGTGTTAGAGTATGGGTCTCCATCATCACTGGTGGCTCTTTTTGCAGTCTGTTTTCAGCAGTTTGGGGATTGTGCTTTTTCTGGCTGTTTGCAGAGGGAAGCCTTAGTAGCTTCCACTTTGTATAAATTTTCTTTGTGGAAGCAGCTACCTTTATTTAGTTCGCAATAAAATAATCCTGTATGGCCACACATGAACATGAAATTTCTGAGCACTACTTGTAGTGACCCCTGCTTTCCATACATTGCATCTTTCTTCCTTTCTGGCCAGCCAGAATTAAAATAGATTAATTTGAAATAACAGAGTATTTAAGCCAAGATTTAAATGAGTCTCACAGTAGTGAGTCAGCTGCTTCTTCAGAAGTTGCTGTAACAGCTACAGGTCCCTAACATACCTGAAAGCCACATACTGAGAGCTACCCCTGTATGCTCTTGCATGGAATAAGTGATAGCCTCCAATTTATTTTCAATATGTTACTATACATGAACATCACATTCAAAGTAATAGCAATTATGTAGCCACAATGTGATTTTCTTTCCCTGTCTCACAAACATTATTGGGTTCCTATTTAACAACCTCCTGCATACGCACAGTGTGCCAAACATGAAAAGCTATAAGAGCAGGAAATACTTGACCATCATTTCCCATTTGTCAACACACTTACAATTTGGCTTCTGTCCTGTTTTGGTGGTGGCTTGTTTTGGCAACCCACCTCCCTGTTGTCTGGAGTTATGATTGAAACAGTCTTTATCTAAAACAGCATGTTTATAGCTTTGTGAATATCAAATTCTTGATTTGCTCCTTGTTTGCTGAGTTCTTGTGTGGGAAAAAAAAAAAAAAAAAAAAAAAAAAAGAACAGTTATACCTTGAAGAGATCTTTAATGTAACTTACTGTATATGTTACAGCAGATCTTTCCTTATCGTATTTACTTATACAGCTGGATCAAATCATAGTGGGATCTTTATAATTGAAAAGATTAAGAGTAAGGAAAAAGGACACAAAGATATTTTCAGGCTCCTAAGGAATTCAGATGTATTAAAAGATTTCATGTAAATAAATGCAAGCTCTTAAGCATAATTTCAGAAGCCCTAGCTGTTTTTCTGAAGCTAACAAAAATTATTTAAAATTACTCATCAAATCTTGGAGCAGCAGCACCAAATGTGTGGGTGATGATTTAGACAGACATCTGAAACGTGAATATCACTGTCCAAGCATCACCATCAACTCATACTTTGAGTCACATTCATGTTGTGGATTTAGAGAGATAATTCAGACAAGGCAGTCTGATTTATTATTCTAGTTTATTTCAATTTCACCCATTACAACCAGTGGAATCATAGGGTAAGTTGTGTTGATGAAGCTGAATGACTTGTATCTCATTTATATTAGCCCGGGCAAATCAGAGATTTTGTATTACCCAGAAACTCATTGAAAGATAAACTGAAATTAAGGAGCTCTCTGCAGTATTCTAGGATATGCATTTGCTGTAAAGTATAAGTTCTTCAGAAAGAAAATGTCACTCAGAGAAATATTTGTAATATTCTTTCCTATTCAAACTGTAACAACTTTTTGATAGAAAATACCTTTACCACTTCACAAGTAGTGTTTGGGTAATCTTTAAATAAATTATACTAAACAACTGGCAGGTTATATAGGACACAGATGTTAGATGACCATTGATTTTTCCTTCAGTGATCTTAAGAATAAAGAACTAATTAGTAAACAGTGGGATTTGTCGTCTCTATACCTCCTGCCCAGCCAGCTTTGAAACATCTATCAGGTAAAAGTGTTAATTAGGAAGAAAAAAAAAGAAAAAAAAGAAAGAAAAAAAAAAAGCCAACAATAAATGAATATATGGGAACATGTTTCCTGTCAAAAATATTTCAATTCAGAAATGATGTGTGTTGCTGCGATCAATGACCAGCACTGACTAAGCGGCAATCCGGCTTGGCTAGCCCCCTCCATTCTGGACACTCCCTGCCCAGGGACAAATGGGATGGACACATAGTGTCTAGTGCCAAGATGTCAGATTTATTGTGCAGCAGTAAAACCTTATAATGCCTAAACAAGTACCACCCCGAAGTACCCGTATGTCCCGCCCATGTGTCCATCCCAGGTGCTGACAAGAACCAGCTGACCACCTCCCAAGGTGTCCACCCCCTGGTGCTCGCAGATACCACCCACAGCCCTACAGTGCACGCAGGCACCATCCATGACCGCCCTACGATGCGCGCGAACACCCCGGACCACCCTGCTCACGACCCACAGTGTGTTGCTTAAAAGGAGTTATTTCAACATTTAAAACCTCCAGACTAAAAGGCAATGTAAGAGGTATCATAATTTAGGGATTTGAAAATATTTGTTTATTAAACATGTTGCTTACAAACTGTCAAAGAAAAAATTAAATCAGATGTGAAACATGTATCTACACCCATGACTTATGTGGTAACTAACTTGATAGGTAAACGTTGCTAATCTGGTAGTGTACGGGTAATTGAATAATGTATATCTTCATTCCACCTTTTAACCCAGTGAAAGCTACCACTGTGTATCCGGGCCTCACCGAGAATGTTTTGGCTTTGGGATGAAGAAGTATCTCAAAGACATGAAGGTCCTTCTGAATCTGGGGTTTCCAAGCACCCATTTCAGTAAGTTTCAGAAAGTGGAGGTGAGAACAAAACTACAGTTTATTTCTGTAATGCACTCTCCAGCATAGAAGTTATAAGATAGAAAGAGGTAAGAATAAGAACTTAATTATATTTGCCTCTGTTGAAAGTGCTTAATCAATCGGGCCATACTAGTAAATAAAGAGAGACAGTACTTAACTAGTAAATCATGGGATAGAAGAGTTTAATAGCTCAAAATAACAAGAATTAGATTATTTGTGGGCAAGCCTATATCCTTTGAAGTCCTTTTGGGTACTTAAATTTTGAAACAAAGTGCTTTCCATCTTTATACCAATCTGGTAGCAGCTGAATCATGGTTTAAAGATCTCTCTCTTCTGGAGAGAAGCAACTACAGGAGCAAATACTATCTGAATTTGTTTGTGGATCTATCCCTTATTCACAGTGAACAGCATCTTTTCATCAGAACGAACTAATTTGAAGCAGACTTTCCTCACGGGAAAGCCGTAGTAAAATAGGAAAACGTAAAAATACAAAGAAAGTTAATTTGTGCTAGTTAAAAAAATAGCAATTTTAAAACAGTGAAATAAATTAGGATTTATAGTTAGTTAACAATGAGTTATCAGAAACCATTCCCATATATTTCCTGATGGTTTACCATTACATAACTCACCCTATATTTATAATGTACATCTGGCATACTGTACTTCTATTCAGATCATTTTAATTAAACCAGCCTCTGAGCTCCCATATAAAACAATGGAAGTTCTGAAATGTAGGAAAACAGCAGCACAAATTCATGAATAGCCCTGTATGTGAAGTCAGGCAATCTCCAGATTAGTGCAGTGGGTTTCCTGTTGTTAACACCATGAACTTATTGAACCCTGTTAGTATAATTCCTCTAACTTCAGCCCAGTCATTGGGGCTACTGCAGAAGAGATGGGCCTGAAGAGAAAAGGAAAAGATGAATAACTTTTTAGATTTGGGAGAAAAAAATAAAAATAAAAAGGAGAAAATAAAAAAAGAAAAAAAGATCTTGCTTTTTAGGCTTGAAAAGGACTGCAGTTCTTTGGAACATGCTGAGAAAAATTGCAGTATCAGCATTCCCTCTCAAACGCAAAATTTGCTTAAACCAAATAATTAGTGATAGACAGGCATGAGAGGCCAACATTGAAACAACTTCTAAATGTTGCTTGATGATTTAGACTTAATTTTCAGTAAATGTCTTGCTTAGCCGCCATGAATATGTCATGAATATAAGCAAAAATATAGAGAAGTAACAATGATATGATGTATTTAATCATTACAAAATATCATTATTATGGTGTACATTAATGATTATAGAATATTACAAGCTCATAATATCATGGGATGATTTAGGTTGGAGGAACCATAGGAGGGCTATAATCCAACATTGTGCTCAGAGCAGGACAGGTCATGGCAGACCCTCCAACTAGATATCCGCAATTGATAAAATGAAAGGCAGCTGAAAAACTTCCAGCAAAACCCGAAGTATAGCTCAGTGGTTTTATAAATGTTGGTAAAGTTTCTTTTGGTTCCAGTTGCTCAATTCAATTGAAAGTGGAATTAATTGGTCAAGGTAAGGTTATCTAATTAGTGAACAGTATGTTAACCTTAAGTCATCAAATGAGTTCGTAGTATGAATTATCACTCTATAAACTGTATGTAACTGATCCAGACTATAACATCCATTTACAGTATATCCTATGTGAAATGTTTTCCAAATGGTGAATGCTATTTTTAACTTCTATTTGCACTTTTTGTTCATATCTTCCCTTCTGGGAGAGCATCTTAAACACAAGGCCATAGACATGAAGGTGGTGTCTTCTGATCTTTGGGATAGAAGAGGGATCATTTAACCAAATAAATTATTTGTAATGCATAATATGACCAGTGCAAAAAACTCCACAAACCATGTGGGAGAAAAGTTTCTCTTTTTCCTGCTGCTTCTGCTGTTCAGGGATGTATTGATGTTTTAGACGTTATGAAGATTATCCAAAATGGCATTAGTCCAGTCACAACTGTAGCAAAATCCTCCTGTGTTATACAAATTAATTTACTGTGAAAACCTGTATAAAGAGATTCTGAACAAATAGATGACTGATGAAATCATTCTATTTGTTGTACAAATAAAGTCTGTAATTAAGATTTAGAGTTGTGAGTTTCTATTTCTTCTTCATCTGATATCCTTCTTGTTTAAAGATTTAGAAGTTAGAGAATTATTTTAATCTAAATTGCAGAGTGTAAGGATTAAAGACATAATAATTCCAAAGGGAAATAATTTTAAGGTAATAATATTCACATAAGGCAAGATTTGGTATGACTGTGTGGAGATGTGAGGGGAAGAGAAGGAAGAGAGAAGTGGAAGAAAAAGGAAGAAAGCCAAGAATTAGGATCACAGTCCTTTATATAATGTTAATACTTGCCTTCCCCTTGTGCTGGCTGGCTGAGCAGGAGTGACAGAGACTGAAATAAGAGGAAGCTACTGTCTCCTGCCAGTCAGAGACCATTAAAACACATCCTTGTGTTTCTCTGTTCCTCAAGCTGCTGCTGTGAGAACACCTCACCACCCTCAGCATTGTGGACATTGTGCTTCTAATTGTACATTGTGAAGAAAATGGCTGCTACCGCAGTGGAGAAAACGTGGCTGTACGTAGCAAAGTGTGAATAGTCTATATCACTTGGCTTACGGCTCCACAAGTCAAGCCCGTTCTGGTAATCTTGAACCTTTGTAATTCCCAGGGAAATGTTGGCACACTGACATCCATCAGCATACTAAGATGATCATTTTTATTTTGGTGTTCTAATTCTAACATTGATTACTGTCCTAATACTAAATGCTGTTCAACAAACACTCAAGATCAGGATAAACTACACTGATTTGTAAGTCATATATATGTGTCATAAAGGCAAAAAGGTATATAAAACATTCAGTGGTCATCCTGCTAAATATTATTCAACAAAAGCAGAGAGATGCCTTAGTGAATTTTGTATACGTCAACACAGAGTATGCAACAGATAATATTTTTTTGCGTTGCTGAAGCAAATTTAGGAGTTCCACAGGTGCATGTGGACTTCTAATGAATGGAGCTACTCTGCATCATGGTCCTTCTGGAATGGGGAAACATCTCTGCTGGAGAGAATGGTAATTCTAATGCTGTGGACCTTGATGCAGAAGTCACCACTGGCATACTGGGAAGAAGAGGAGAATGCAGAAGATGAAGAAGGAAGTTCAAATTTGGAAAAATAACTGGCTATGCACTTTGAGGTAAGAGTAAGAAAATTAGGGTACTACTCCTTTAGAGATGGGTTGTAAAGACTATTGCAGGCATTTTACTGTACACATCAGAATTGGGAGAATAGCAGGCAGGCAAATGGAGACAGGGACAGAAAGTGCCAGTGATCAGTTATTAGGAGGTAACAGAGAAAAGCAGAAAATAACATTTGCAGTCCTGCAGCCATTTAGACAGTGCACTATAAATCATGCTGTTTTTTCCAGGTTTTAGTCTTTCTGTTTTCACAGGGAAAAGAAATCTTGAAAAACATGGGAAGGCTCATGTGTAAGTTACGGTCATGCAGCAAACTGAAAACTCCCTCATGGACATATCAGTTGACTTACAATAACTGGAGATTAGGTGTCCAAATTCCTTAAGATATTTGAGTGTTTTAGTCACTTCATTAATCACTGAAGCTAGGATGGGGATATGATATTCTTGCTTCCATGCAAAGAACCATAAGAGTGTTTTCTGTGATTGACACAGATGTTAGATGTTAGATACTGAGAAAGATTTTTTGGGGCTTGTTGTTTGTTTGATGAAAATTGCAGCTTTAGAGGAAATTAAAAAAAAGCCTTGAAGTCCCAGATTTTATTTCAACATTTGCAAAATAAATTACTTTGATTTTTGAAGTGACACTTCATTTCAATATTGTCTGAATTTAATGCATAAAAGGAAATGTCATTTTGTGCACACAGGTGTGCTAATAAGATATGGCATTTTTATGGATTGCTCATCTCATGAAGTTTTGAAAGTCTTCAGGACAGCTGAAGCTTAATGCATTGTGTGGCTTGTCCAGCTGTTAGCTTTCTTCTACTGCCAGGCCTAAGATGGGACAATTGTCCCAGATATTTTAATCTAAGTTTGGCCTTTGACTCTAGCATAACGAAATATACGCAATTGCAAAACCAACCAACCAACCAAACAAAAAAAGCAACAATCAAGATATTTCAGAGTAGAAACTAGCTAGACTGAAATTGTAAACAGAATAACAGAAAAGGGAGGAACATCCCAGGGATATTTTGCTGTGAAATTAAATTTCCAGCAGTGTTTTCAAGCAGCAGCAGCAGCAGCAGTAGCAGTGACTATACAGTTCTGGTGTTTTTTTTTTTTTTTTTTTTTTTTTTAAGTATCGAGGGTCGCGTGGTGGAAATACTTGGCTGGAGGAGATACTTCATTTCTTAGAACTATATTTGGATAAAGTCTTCTATGATCATGCTGAACTTGATTAAATATTAAATCTTAAAACTGTCATTAAATACATTTACTACATGTGAAGAATTGATACAGGAGTAAGGAGATGCTGCAAGAAAATCAAGCAAAAGTAGCTGGTTGAGCAGAGCTGTGGATGGAAGTAGATACATGTAAGAGTTAGCGCAACACTTTCATTGCAATGTGTTTCTACCTATTTAAATTAATTTTCATTGTTTTATCAAGCAATTTTTCACTACTAGAAATGATGGTTGAAATTCTGCAAATCCTACAACTACTATCATCTGTCCGTCAGCTCTGGCTGTGCTACTCATAAGCCCCGCAGCAAACTAAATCTTCTGCAGAACATTATCATATATTTAATATTAGATTGTGTAGTTATTTGTGCATAGCAAAATCAATGACATTTCCAGAAATGTTAAAAATCCAAACTGTGGTTGGCCACAAATTACCTAATTTGAAACAATGAATTCACTGAGCTTTTAGGATGTGTTCACAGTTTTCCTTTTGTCCCTTTTTTAAACATTTTAAGTTGCTAAAGCTCCATGCTGAAAAGGTCCAGTACCTGTGGTTTGCAGTCATCTGTTACCCATTCATTAGTAGGGATTCTCTGAAGCACTCCTTTCCCTGCCCAGTACTGAGGTTTGAGAAACAACTCACATATAAAACAATTGCAGTCAACAAAACAATTCCATTGTTCTCAGCAGAGATTTACTCCAAAGTGTTCATCAGCTGGAATTATTTAGAAAACAAAATTGCTGCAAGATGGAGTCAGATGCACACTGGCAATGCTTTGAAAAAATCATCTTTATTCGCTGCTTGCTGTTAAAAATATCCTTACTCTGAAAACATTAGTGAGAAAATATTAATAGAAAATTGCATATAGCAATTTTAGTGTAAGAATGAGTGCTTGTTACTTGACATTTGTAGCCTAATGTAATCCTGCAGTGTTTTATACAGGATTTTTCATGACTATATATCTTTCCAGTTGAAGACAGTGTTGTACACTGAGACAGCTGAAACATTTTCACCACCTGTGTTTCTACCAAAATTTTATATACAATTTTGTGAGAATTAAGGATGATGATCACCTCTATAAATGTTCCTAAATAAAGTTATCTGGTATTTCTTGAGTTAGTTCAACACAATAAAGAGAAGACATTCCAGATGCTATTAATGACATTCTGAAAAATTTAATTCATGATCTGCATGTTAGCTTGTGATGTCAGAGCCTGGTTTCAGACAAGATCATCTTGAGAATGGAGGTGCAATGTGTTCTCTTGACACTTTTTTGAAGAAGGCAACTATGTCTACATCTCCATTCCATATAGTCAGAATGAGCTGTTATCCACCAGAAATAAAAAGGGCAACATTCTCATTATCTTCTAAGGAATCGGGATATCCCTGGAAACTAATCTCAGTTATGACACCGATTTACACGTAGTTACCAGTCACAATTAGAGAGTCAAGATATGTCAGTGCTTATCGAATAGCAGTATCTGAGATATTTGACATTCGGTTATGTTTTTTTCTTCCTATTCTAGTATCAGTCATCACAAGATGAAGGTGCCAAAATCATTTTGATTACTGTTTTCAAACTTGAGAGGCCACAGTGCATATTTTGGCACCAAATTAGTAGGTAGTTTTGGGGTTATTATATCTTGTAATCTGCAATACTATTCACAGGTATACTGGAATGTCTTATCTCAGGTTATTTAAAGAACTCAAAATCCAGTTTTAAGATGGTTATATTTGCTTTTAAGATCTTACAAGGGCAGATGTGTGTATATGGTATATATTTAAAAAATGAGAAGAGCTAGAGACTTATGGATTATTCAATGTAAAAAGTTCTGAAATAATTACTGAAACTTTTTAGCTGGAAAAAAAGAAGTAAGAAGATGCATAGTCATCAGTATGTTTTACTTAAGTACAAATCATATCAAGACCATGCAATTTTATTGTATGCCAAAGATGGACAAAGGAGAAGAAGAAAACCTGATATATGCTTATTTTAGAAAGACTTGACTCTGATACTGTACTTCACGATATTTTAATAAGGAAAAGGTGTTATTTAGTGTATTTCAGGACAGTGTAAAACTTATTGGAAAGTCACTAATAGGTAGAATTTATTAATACATTACTTCTAAAATGAATAAAGAACCTACCTGACATTATTAAAGTTCTCATTAATAAACGGAACAATGAGAGGGTAGAGTAATTAAATTTCTAGGTGATGCTGAGGTGGAAGGTACAATATTAATGGACAGGATTCAAGTTCAAAGGATATGGGAGATAATTCCACAGGAGAGAGAGTGGTCAGAGATCTGAAGGGCAGCTCCTGTGCCGGTGGGCTAAACAATCTGCTGTTAAGTGTGTTTTCACAGAAAAGAAGGACGGGGAGAGTGTTTAAACTTCAAAAGACTGCTGGAAGTGAAATGGAATTGTCTGTTCTCCACAACTTCAGTGAGCACAACAGGAAGAAACAGTCTCTATTTACTAAGTTATTTTGATATTAAAAATATGTAAAAATAAAAATAGGATGATTATATGTTGATATAAAATGCAAACACAGCTGCGGGATCTTCATCACTGGTCTCTGTGGAATTTATTAGAGAAAGTTTTTAACTGTTTCAATGACAGCCTCAGTGGTTGTTGGAAATGTCTTATTTAACCTTAATCATTGGGAGGGCCAAAGGACTAGTAGGTGCCTTGGAGATCCTTTCATTCCCAGTGATTCCTGATTTGTTATAAGCTCATGTTCGAGTGCTGCCTGTTTCACCCACCCACAGGACGTTTCCGTGTGAATGATCAGTGATCTGCTGTGGATGACATACACAGCCTTGCTGGTGCCCTGGATGTACCCTTCCTCCAAACTACTTTTCTTCACAAGTCATGCACATGTACACTTTCATCACATTCTGGTTTAAAGGTCTTCTGTCCCAGCAAAATTATTAATTAATTTTTTTTGCATAGCAAACAAATTGTGAAGCTTATCCAGTGAGTGTTTTCATTTAGAAGTGTGATTGCGTGTGACCTTACTATTCCTGTTTTGTTATGCACAGCAGTTAGCCTGATCTTATTCTAACCCACTTCATGGCAGCAGCTGAGAAATATGCCTGATCTGTTGGAGCTCATCCAGAGAAGGGCCACAAACATGATCCAAGGAATGGAACACCTTCCTTATGAGGACAGACTGAGAGATCTGGGGCTGTTCAGCCTGGAGAAGAGACGGCTCTGGGGAGACCTGAGAGTGGCCTTTCATTGTCTAAAGAGGGGCTGTAAGAAGGAAGAGGACAGACTCTTTAGCAGGGTTTGCTGTGATAGGACAAGGGGAAATGGTTTCAATCTAAAGGAGGAGAGATTTAGATTGCATAAAAGGAAGAAGTTTTTACAGTAAGGATGGTGAGGCACTGGAGCAGGTTGTCCAGAGAGGTGGTGGAAGCTCTGTCCCCAGAGACATTCAAGATCAGGCAGGACAGAGCTCTGAGCAATCTGACTAGCTGTAGGTGTCCCTTTTCATTACAGGGGAGTTGGACTAGATGATCATTAAGGGACCCTTTCAACTCAAATAATTCTATGATTGTATGATTCAGTGATCTGAGATGGAGTACACTTCGAGGAGGATAGGAATTACTGCAGCTAACAGTGTCTGAGTTTCAGTTCATAACAGGAGATATGCAAAAAATCAAAGTCAGCATGTGTTTTGTATTTGCACTGTATGTATTCAACACATATTTTTAAGCTGCCTTTGTAGGCATGTAAATTCCTGAGAACAGGTATCAGCTGTTATGTGTAGAAAATGCTTTTAAGAGTAGGTGTTGCTATGTGCAAAAATTTGCTCAGAAGAGGCAAAGGAAATCATTCTTACTTAAATCAAGGGTCCAGCATTTTAGTGACTCCTTGCAGGGTGTTATCTCTCTGAAAATGTAATCCAAAATATTTACTGTGAAGGCAGAAAAAACAACTTGATGACAGAGTGGTGGGATAGGAAAGAAGTTTTCAGAAGGTCATTTTACCGACTAATTCCCTTACTTGCGTAAATGTGTTTGCTAACCATCAAGTTAGGAAAGGGAAAAAAAATAGAGATCATTCTTGCACTTACTATTGTTTGAACTGAATCTTGTGCTGTTGTTTCAGTTGTATTTTTTGCTGAAGGGAAAACCAATAATAATGATCTACTTACATGGCCTGTTCTCTGTATATCTGTCATATTAAAGTCTATGCTGTTTGTTTATCATGCAGTGATCTATAACTCTCTATTAATTTAATTATACTAAAAGATCTTAAAAGCCTTGGGCTAAGTAACATGTCAATTACAAATGAGTTTAACTTGGAATAAATATAAACTTAATACTTGTAATTTATTGCTTTAAATATAAACAAAGCCCTTACTATGACACAATCTATTATTAATTGCTCCAGTGCTCCAAGTCCAATTAAGCGAATCCATTTACATTTTCTTCAGAGGAAGTCGATGTTCATTTCTCATAGGAAGTGCAAGGAGCCTACCTTTCTACTTCTCTTAAAGCCCCTAATGCAACAAAGCACTTCTGTGTTTAATGAAGTGTGTCATGTCGAGGGTGAGGGGACTGCTGGTGGCGTGAGAGGCAGAGCCATGTGGTAGGGATTGTGTTTCCTTAACTAAGTGACTTTCAAACAAATATCTGGTCATATACAATTATTTCTTTAGATATAAGTAATGAATGCATGTTTTCTTGTTGAGTTGTTTATAGAATCTTTCTCCAGTACCTTTTTAGTAACAAGAAGAAGCTGTTTTGAGCTATATATGTATATACATGAGTATTTGTATGTGTGTATTATATATGATCAACTCAAAGATATCTTAAATTTTTTTAAAGCGGTTATACCTGCATGTATTAAAGTAGCTAAACTGATATTTTTTTTTAAGTGTGTGAAAATGTATACATATAAAAATGTCAACCGCTGTGCTGAGACCTGGTACTTCATGCCTGGGGTAAAATTTTATTGCTAAGTTATAAAAGAGAGGGTTTATAGTGGAAACCCTGACACAACATTAACTATGGTTATGCTATCAAAGGAGTGCAGCATTTAAGAATTTAGGAACTATTTTGTTTGTGGGTGTATAGGCAGTCATGTGTACGTGTGCGTCTAAAACTTCATTTTGACTTACACATGCCTTTTATATGTATTTTTAACTACTTTGAGAGGGAAAGTCACATATTGGTTCTGAGAAAAGCATCTTCATGTGTATCCTTTTTCTTGTCTACAAAAAATAAAAATGTTTCAAAATACTGGAAAAAAACACAAGTAGGTTGAGTACAGCTTAAAAAACTGGATGAACAATGTTTTTTTTTTTTTTTCCTATTCTTTTCAAGTTAGGTAACTGAGTAATATGTTGTAAGCTGCAAGGTCACAGGTAAATTAGCTACAGATCGAAGCTAGAGCATATACTTTCTCTGTTCTAATTTATACTTCACATTCATGGCCTTTTTAGTGATATCAGTGTAAAATGGAAATGAAATGAGCAGAATGAAGATTATGAACGTCTAATAGGAGAACTGAAATTTCTAGAGAGTGAGGTCAGTTGCACATTCCTGCAGTGTTGGTTTGTCTAATTTCATCAAAAGTTATGGGCCAGATAATCATTCTTGCACCTATCATCAGGTTATGAGAAGGCCAGGAGCTGTATCTATAAACCTAAAATGGGTTTGCAAAATTTCTGATGGGACTTGCAATGACCTCACCTTTTCTTCTGAATATGTTGCCTATAGCAAGAAAGCTGGAGAATAAAATAAATGAATGAATGAATGAATAAATAAATAAATAAATAAGCAAAAGTTAGGCACTGTTTCAGATGATCTCACAGAACCTAGGTGCCCCAATGCTTGTCAGTAATAGTACAAAGCAATCTTACGTCCTAGGAAATAGCCCTCACATTTTCTTGTGTGACAGTAATGCTAT
>PPHD01014922.1:2540-16406 GCA_002909625.1 Bambusicola thoracicus | reverse complement strand
TTTGTTCCCCTGCAGAGTCCCATTAGCTTCCTATGGGCATAGCGGTCTGTCTCTGAGGGCTCAGTGCAGGCTTTGTCTTCTGCTGGAGATAAAGGAATACTTTCTTTTATTATTTTCCTGAGTTGAACACCTTCCAACGCTTGAATGCGGTAAAAATGACATTTAGAGAACAAATTGGGGCATAATTCTGAGTTATGAAGTATATTGGCATAGAAAGCCGGAAAGCTGCATGGATGGAGTTCAAAATAAAAAGTCCCCCTAAAACCCATAACCTTCCTGTTCTAGAAAGACTTCTCAGTTTCTCCACTTTATAATTGCGGTACACTGCACTTATTCTCATTTCTTTGTCTTCTGAAAATGCCAGTCGGGCATGATAAAGATCAGCTACAAAATCATGTTAATGCCTTTTTTCCCCTCCCTTTCTTTCTGATGATGGATCAGAAGGGGGAGGTAAGCAGAAACCTTGAGTATGAATGTAAAAAGGAAGTTTTCTTTGCATTGCTTTGCCTACTACATGCCAGTAACCAACAGAGAGAAAGAGTTCTCTCTGCCTCCTTTGTTACAGTCAGATTTACCTCTGGATCTGATAAGTGATCTGTGACTTTGAGTTGGGCTGAATATGCCCTAAAAGGTCTTCTGTGTTCAAGCCTGGCAGGTCAGTTGATGCTTCCCTGATAAGGGAACATTAATTTAATCTCTCTTGCCCCTACAAGTTGTATTTTGCAAAGATGAGGTGCAGTAGGTACTGAAAACTGACATTTCAAAGCATTTGCAAGCAGGGCTCCTAGTTTGCAGATGTGTCCTGAGCATCCTTGGTACACAGGTGAGAATTAAGCAGCCATCTTTTCCCAGGATCTTGAAGGCTTATGTGCTTGACCTCCTTCTCAAGTTGGTGTGAGGATTTATAACTCAGAGTTCAGTGAGCCAGCAGAGAGAAGAAAACTCACACCCAGAGCTGCTGTAGAGTTGGAACTGGATAATTTTTGAGGTCTATTCCAAGCCATTCTGTGATTTCCAACCCCACTCCCCACAAAGCAAAAGCAACCATAAAGCTTAGGAATAAAAATATACAGAAGGAATCCCAAATTCTGTACGAGCCTTAGTGTTGTCTTCCCAGGCTGTACTCCAGCTCCCAGTGGTTTAACTTTTTCTTCAAGAACTGTTGAATAGGAACTAGAGCAGTTTGATGTTAGGAATGAATCCTGAAATCTCTGAGACTCTTCTCTCTGGCAAAGAAATGAGCAGTGCTCATGGATTGTCACTTAAAAAGGCAAGCAATGCAGGAGGTGGTTGGGATGTGCTCAGTTACAATCCAAAGGACAGTGTGATGTCCCAGACCCTGAAGATTGATATATAAATCTGGGAGGTGTGCCCAGTTGATGTAATGTGGTTATCTCTTCCATATTCCCAAGAGGTTGTGCTAATGCTCTGCAGGCAGACAAAGGAAATTGTGCTAAATGACAGCATCCAGCTGTGGCTGCTATTGCTTCAGTCATTCAGAAGTGTTTTTTTTCCCTGCAACTCCCCATTGCAACCAGAATGACTTTGAGCATGTGATTTATTCATGTTTGTAGAGGTGAGAATAACTCATTTTGGATCAAAACACCAAGCAGTACATCCCCAGCTTTGCTCACTACTCTGCAGATGCAGTCCCTGCCCCCAGAGAACTGCAGGACTGAGCAGATAGAGGGGTTAAAGGTAAATGCAACCTAGCATGAAAGGGGAGAGTCCAGGGCTTGCTGCTTTTGTTAAAGGCATCAGCAAAGACCCAACAATCTCAACTTGGCTGATTGTTTTGGAAGTGACATTAATTAGTGTTTACACTGAGCTTTGATTTCATCGCTGCAGCGCTTGTAACAAGTGTGCTCTGCTGAAATAGCTGATGTCAAGCTTGGCCTCTGTGTTGTGGATTCAAGGGCAATATCAAATCATCTTAAAACAGTGCTGCCATCTCAGTTGCTTTGGATGCTATGTTGACGGCATGGCAATGTGAGCCTTATTCATCTTAGAACTTGATATATTATCCATTTAAGAGTATGAGGCTAAGTTTAGGAAGTGATGGGGAAGTAGTTCCACTGATGCTGGTATTTTGGATTGTCTGGGCTAGTATTTATGGTTTAGAAATTAGTAGAGTTTAATAAAATAACAAGATTTTAGAGATCCGGATCCTTGAGCATGATTCATGCATGCAATCATTGTTTAATGATATCTTTTAGATTGCAACCTGATAGATTAATTTCAATCTAGTCAAAATTGGAGATAAAAAAAAACCTTATGTGGCAGGGAAAAAAAAGCAGTGTGAAGGGATGTAGCTGCAATTCATCAAGGCTAAATGCCTACTAGAATTCATACTTTTTTCTCTGAATAACAATGCTGCATCTGTTATGAAATGTTGGAGACGATCTGTAGAATATGAATTGGCAAGAACCACCATGCTATAGCTAATATTCCTTGGCTATTAACAGATTAGCTGAGCTTATAACTTTTCTCCTTCTGGCTGACTTTCATATCTTTCTTAATCGACACAGGCCTAGCTGATCTCCCATTAGTTGGGCTTGGCTGGCATGACTCAATTATACCAATGCAGGGTGGTGGAGAGCCAAGCCCATGGCCGCCCATCTCCAGCAGCAAGCCAGTGTGCTGTAGGATGTGTTTTGCTGAGCGCTGACATTCAGCCTTTGCAGGGATCAATGGAAGTCACTTGCAGAGAAAGTCAGACTGCCTGGATCTGAGTGTTCTTTCCAGACAAATATTGCCTCATTAAGGAAGTAAATAGTGATAACATCTTAAAACATCAGCCGGGGTTTGCCTTTGAATAAGATTAAGTCCTGACCTTCTTTTTTTTTTTGATAAGCTTGGAAAATATCCAGAAATGTGTTGAATTCCTTTGTGACCTGAGCAAGTTTATCTTTGGAGCACTGTAATAATGTACTGAATGAACACTTTCTCTCCGATGACTGCATGAGGATGTGACCTGCTACTTCTTGCATTTTACATTTTCAAATAGGGTCTTCCACTGGTCCTTCTTGGAGATAAGGGAAGTCTGGGTAGTTAATGATGCAAGGTATTTTGTGAAACCACTGAGCTACCGCAGTTAATGAAGTTGGTTTATTTGGATGAGGACATGCTGTTGTGCGTCTGTGTGTGTGCAGGGCAGCTGATGTGCTCAAGAGTCCAACACTGACACACAAACATTCAGCTCCTTGGTTGGTCTCAATGGGCAAAGCTTTGACTTTGACATAATGGATGGAATTAGATATCTTGGAGGTGCCTTCCAACCCAGCCGTTCTTCCCTCTTGGAGGTGCCTTCCAACCCAAGCCATTCTACATTTCTATAATTAGAACAGGGAAAGAACTAGTGCTGAAAAAAGCTTATGATGGATGGGGGGGACCCCAGTGACTGCAAATGAATTGATGCATAAGGAACCCGTAGGTGTTGCACAAACTGTACAGGGAAGAGTTCTCCCCTAAAGTGTTGGAAGATGAAAGCAGAGTGGAGGGGGGGAAATCTGTGTTTAGTTTAGAGAGAGATTAGAAATGCTGTGCTGTCTTATGATGTGCTTGGTATAATTATTAATCGCATGATTAAGTGTTTGATGTTCTTCAGAGCCAAGTTATCAACATGTTCAACATTAATTTTGCTTGTACTGCTTTATGCAACTTTCATGCCCCATAAAATGCATGTTAAGTACTAGGGATGTTTAATAATAATGTTTTCACTAGGGCATGATTGTAAAAACTCCCTTAGGCTGAAAAAAGGTGAAAAATAGCAGTGGTTAAACTTAATTTGGCAGCTTGGGTGACAAAACAAGCCTGCTGCCATCTTAGAAAGGATCTTGACATGATACGGACAAATGGTGAAGGAGTTTTTATTTACGTTGTCAGTGGCACAGATTTTAACTGGCATCTAAATCAAAGTAGTGATTGATTTCAGTTTTATTAGAATACAATGTAAATTATACTAATCATAATAAAGTGAAAGGCTCTGGTAGGAATGAAAAACCTGATTCAGTAGGAGCAGATCTTAGTTATGTGTTCTCTTGTGCCCTGCATTGCCTTTGATAGGAGTAATTTCTCTGGCTACTTCAGGATGTGTATATTCATGCATGTACTTAGCATTGGCAGATGTTAAGTGGGTAACAAATGGATACAGCTTCCCTTAAACTGCTCATTGACAAAATGAGATGGGGAAGATTCTCTGCTTGAGAATAACTGAGGAACATAGATGAAAGCTTAAAGCAATGTTGTTTCAGATTATTACTGCAATTTTATGGGCCAATGGAAAGCAAAAAGTCTATTTCTCATACCCTGCTAGTCGGTATAGCAAATCGATAAATAACTAATGGCAGTCATTTTAACTTCATTGCTAATGGACTGTTGTCCTGTTATTAAATGTGAGCAAATTGAAAATCTAACAAGACTAGAGGAAAAACGATCTTGTATGGTGGTTACCTCAGAACTTCCAGGAAATCTCAAATATAATTGAGGACTGTTGGAGTTAAATACTTCTAATGCAATCCAAACATCATCAAGAAGAACTGGAAAGAAGAGCTTGAACTCATAACAGTGCTTTATGGCAGTAAAGTAATTCAGAGCTATGAGCTGATCTTTCTTGAAGTCATGCAGAGGGCAATTGCTGGTGTGAGTGAGAGTGGGAAATGGCCCTTAAGGTGGCCGAGGAGGTATTAAAATGGAAAATAAGTAAAATGAATTGCAGGTCTATGTGATGAAATGCCTATATTCTGTAGTTAGTTTGCTTTCATTTCCGGCTGATTTTTTTCAGCATTGTTATTGAGCAGCTTTTGTTCTAACATGCCTGTCCCTTTGTGTTGGATGGAATGGTTTCCTGATATGCTGTAGTTTACTCTGTAAATATACTAAGCCTTTGTAATGTGTTTTATAAATATCCCTGATGTATTTACTGTGTACTAAAATTAGCTGCAGAAGGAGAGCATTAATCAATGGATATCTATGCCTGGTATTTTGCTGCCCATCTCTCTGAAGCAAAACCATCTGTAAAGGCTGCAGGCCAGTTCCCCTGAATGGAGCTGATGTTGTAACTGCCTCACCTCCCATTTTCAATGTCTTGGTTTGTCATAGAGGGAGAACTGCCTCGAAACCCACTCAGCTTAAATGTTTTCTGATGCTGAGACTTTTTGTTCTGTTCTTCCCCAGCTCTTAACTAGAAACGCTATGGGAAGTCATTTAACTTGTCCACATCTTCAAAATGTTACTCATCTCTGCAAAGAAAGCTCATCTATTCCACTCTCTTCCATGTACTTTTGCACTTAAAAGGGAAGCTGTTCAGTCTCTTAGAAAGGGGGGAGAAAAAGCCAATGTAACAAAATTCACCATTGATATTTACAGGCTTACTGCCACGCTCATCAGTGAGGTCGCATCTGTTTATCCCAAGAGCTCAATCTATCTATGAAGTTCAGCCTTCATTTTCCTTCCTAGCAGGGATGACTGTTGTTCCTGCTCTGCTGCTGACAAAGGGACTATTGTTTGCATAGCACAATGCAGTGCCAAAGATAGCTGAGTTTGCTTTGAAAAAGGAACCTTACTGGTTGTGTGTAGTTTCTCCAGAATATGATTGTTTGATACCCACTGTAACTCTGTTATAGCTTGATTTTTCTGCTTAGTACTGTAGTGAGGTGTACTTGGAGCCCATACTAGCTAAACCCATATCTTGGCTAGTGAAATACCCCTGCATTCACATTGATACAGACTTGGAGTTTGATATTCAGTTAGCAGATATAGTTGCATTTAGAATGAAATCAGTGTACAAGAGAATTAAAGAGGGAGTGGTACGTGATTTCATTGGCTTGAACATGTTAACTCAGCTTTGCATGGCGACTTTAACAAACTGCCAGATTGCTTACAAGTGAGAGAACATCTACAGAATAACTTAATGTATTTGACAGTGTTGCAATATGCAATGATTTTGCTCCTGCAGCTGAGACTTTATCTTGCCACAGTGCCAGTGATTATTATTCATCTCTTCTCGTGCATAAGGCCAGACCTTCTGTCTAACACAGATCCCTGCAACCTTCAAGAGCTTGTCAAGAGTACCCAAAAGTAGGACAGAGCTGAGTGATGTCCCAGTAATGTGTTGCAACATTTGGTTTCAGTTTCCTGCCAGTCTAAATTGCAGTTCCAATGTATAAACATCTCTGTGCAGACACAGTAGCAAAGTGTCACTGTTCAGTTTCATGCAAATAGCACAGTAGTTTCTGGGAACTTAGAGTATATGTCATCATTGGGGTGATTCTCGCATTAGTTTGGTTTCAAGACTGAAAATTCATGTGCCAGAGAGAATAACTCATTAGGTTTGTAGACAGCTTTGACCTTGTTGGCTTGTCATTCATGGACTGGATGTCTAATAACTTCAGGTAGTTCTGGCTCAATAAATGAAGTTTATTACTCTGGCTCCTATTGATTTGGAGAACCTCAGTCGTGCAGTGGCAAAGATTTTCCAAGTCTCTTGATGTGGCACATAGCAGTTGCCCTTCAGGTGATGTTCTCTTACTTCACAGGAATGCCTTTTATAATAGAGTATGACAGCATTAGTGTACTTAAAGCACGTTATAATATTTACATACCCATCATATTTTATTGCTCATAGAATACAATCTAAAACTGCCTGCTTTTTCTCAATAAATAGTTAAGAAAAAGTTTGGGTGTTAAACAAGATATTCATTTTCTCATTTTGCTGATTACTTGAATGCTTTCATTCTTTCTGTTGAGCTGAAAGGAAATGAGAGGTCCAGACAGCATTTCCTTATCCAGATCCTGCTTCAGACAGACTCTCTGCATGAGTGCAACTGGTGCTGGGTGTTCAGAACTGGTTTGTTTCCCAATATCATCAATTGCACTGAAATAATGTTTATTTTTGCTGCAGCATTTTGTTAGGTTTCTAACTTTTTAACTCTAAGACATCAGTCACAGGAGTGCCATAGGGATGGGTCACAAGCTGAGATGTGGGTTTGCCATATACTGGGGCAGCAGAGCACGAGGCAGCTGGCACTGAGCTAAGGGAAGGATAAGTACCAGAAAGTACCTTGCCACAACTTGCTTGTGCCTTTTCTGAGCATACGTCCTCTTTCCTAAAACAAACAGGGCACTTCTCATTGACTATAACTGTGGCTTCTCTTCTCTGAATCAGTGCTGGGCCAAAGTGCACAGCAGTACAAATGCAAGGTTAGAAAGTCTAGGGTTCACTGTGGTAGCTCCAGTCCATGCCCACCCTCATTCTCTGAGCTGGTCTTTGGCTACGTGCTTTTTCCTGAAGCTGACAATGTCCACAACAGTCTGTTCTGTCAGATATCAAGAGGAAAATGATAAAAACCACCTAGGGGATCAATGACACGTTGATTTAATGGCACTCAGCTGCTCTTACACTCAGCCAAAGCGATGGCAAGAAAACTTGTAGCCAGCTTGACAGGAAGAGCTGCAGTGGTTTGACCCCAGCACAAACCATTAGTGTGTCTGACAGTAAACATCCATCTGAAAAATCAGAAGTCAAAGGGCAGCTGTGAGCCTTGAAGTCTGCAAAAGGCAGAGAAATGGGATCTCCAATAGCCGAGGGTTACAAACGCCGGCATGCAGATGGCTCTTGTTTTTGGTGTCCATGGAACCTTTGGGCAGTGCTCCTACTGGGTTGACTCTAGGCATGGAGCCAGTGCAAATGGTAAATAGCCATGTCAACATGGTGCACATATAAAAGAGGCTGAAATACTTGTGTCTTGTACTTGTACTTAAGTCAGTGTCTGAAGACTTAATGAACACACTCATGTACAGATCATGTATTTTGCAGCAGATGAGATCAGACTCTGCCATTGCTATAGAACTCATTCATATGGGAGGATTCCAGGCCCTGTGCAGAGCAGGTGATGTTCATTTAATTAGTGTTCAGGAAATGTTTAGATGCTGTACTATGGGACGTGGCTTAGTGGGGAAATATTGGTGATAAGTGGGTGGTTGGACTTAGGTCATTGTGGAGGTATTCTCCAGCCTTGGTGGTTCTGTGATTCAATCCTTACTTAGTGAAGAATGTTCAGAAGGTTAAATGTTGGGTTTTGTCTTCTGGTTTCATAAATTTTAAATTGTTTTTGTGTATTTTTCAGAATTAATACTTGATCACTGTTAACCTCTCATTAAAATGCATTGCTTCTAAATCCCATTAAGAATACTTACAATCAAACAGACAGCTTGAGTTGCAGGCAGCAGTGTAATGAGTTGTAGCAAGGATTCAGCTGCATTGCAGATGAGAGCTCAGTGTGGAGGGGGGAAATCTATGATTTGATGTATTATTCAGAATTAATTTGCATTGAACCATCTTCCTATATCTACAATGCAGACTGCTTTACATTAATGCATGGTTTGGCATCAGCAGGTTTCTTATTGCTCACCTTCCCCTTTTCTTTCTGGGAGGAGGAGATGCTGTTCTGTGTATCTGAGTACAGTAAGTGGCTGAAGAAGGTCAGGCTCTGAAAACGTGACATAATTTGTCCTTTCAGTGCTAAGGACAAATGCTGATGCCATTACCTAGCATGTGACTTGCTGTATCTCTGCCTTGTTGAGGTGGAGTGGGAGAAATGCAGCAGGGTTAAGGGTATCTATGAGTGGGTGAGATGAGATGCTCCTTAATTAAAAGATGAATCCACGCTAAGATGCTACGCTGTATTCAGAAGCTTTAAATTAAACTAAAAAGGCAAAGCAATCCAGACAGTTCACACACTACAGGTTGCCTTCTTGTTGTAGGCAAAGTGGCTTTTTAACCGTGGCTAAATTGAGAAAGGCTTGCAGCAAAATTGCTGCCAATTAAGTGGGTCTCCTAAATAGGAATGTTAAGAAACATCTCCATTTGTCAACTGTGTCCTCATGCCTTTGACTGATGCTTAAAACAAAACAAATGTTATGGGGGAAAATAAGCCTGCTGTGTTTATCTGTGTAATTCTTCATCTATCACTCTGTGCTGTGAAATTGAGTCCCATAAATTCTCCAGATGAAGTAATCAGAGTGTGGTTCCACTTAATCCATCCGTTACTTTTAACCTTGACATGAAGTTTCTTGATGCTGCTTTGCTCCCTTTTTCTGTTAGTTTTCCTTAATTGCTTCTCTTGGCAGCAGGACATTTCAGCTGTCCCAGTGTAATCTACAATACCCTCTGGGAATGTTCCAACAAAGGTTTCTGCAGAGTCAGCTCTTCTCAAAATAAAGCAGATACTGAGGTTAACATAAGAGTGCATGCCTTGAGGTCACGCTATTTTTTTCCCTTTATATTGGAAGGACAAGATTGCCTTGAAATTCTCTCTCCCCCTGGGTACCTCAAAAAGAAATCTACCTTAGACATTACAGGGTTGCTTGTTTATTAGGAACCTGTTTTTTTTTTTTTTAGTTAAATACTCTTGTATTCTTCAGAACTAATCAAATTTCAGCCAGAGTTCTGAAATATGTTAAGAAAAGCTTTCTTCATTTTGTCCTGACCTGTGTGATTATTTTTGTGTTCAAAATCCTGCTTTAAAAAGGGAATGGAGGGTGAACCACAACCTATGAGCAGCACAAACATCTCGAGCTCTGCCATGCATATATAGTTCAGAAAGATAGATTATTTGAAATGAAGCAGCCTGCTGCTCTCCCCTACCTGCTGTGGAAGGATTCCCATCAATCGTGCTGTTTTGAGACGTTAATAAAGAGGCTGAAGGTGTTGGGTTTAAGCAGAGGATGCTTCATCTCTGAGCTGGAGCAGCCTGAGATGTATGTGTCCCTCCTGCAACAGGTGTTTTGTTAAAGACAGATCTTAAGATCTGTAGGGCACACATTCAGCCTATTTGTTACAGGTGTGAGATGAGAGCAGTTCTGCCACTGCCTCATTTCAATGAAGCACTGACAATTAGCTCTGGTATAGGTACAATTCAACATCTCTGCCTTTGTTCCTTGATTATGGGATTTCTTGGGCACTGATTTTTTCCAGACAAGGGAATGCCATTGATACTTCATCTGAAAGCTGATATTACAGAAGATTACCGCCTTAATGTCACATAATTACCCCATAGGCAGCTTGTTGGGTATCTCACTGATGGTTTGAAAGGTTGTGTCACTGTGCAAGTCAGCATTTCCCAAAGAGCTGACCTTACTGACACAGCACACTCCTGCCTGTGCCTGCAGGTGAACACAGCACTGTATGAACACCCAACTCGGCATTTCTTTCTTGCAAAGCAAAGGTTTTTCTTGGAGGGTGATGGTAACAGCTCTAAATCAAGCTCAGAAAGCAAACAGCAGCCTCCTTGTTTTTTAGCAGATGTTTAGCTTTGGGAATAGACTGCTTCCTGCAGGCCTAAGGACCTGAGAATTTGAGGCTGTATATGAAGAATAAGGAAACTGCCTTGTGAGCACAGACTTGATCTCTAGAGGTCCCTTCCAACCCCTACAATTCTGTGAAACCCGAGTCCTTACAACTTCCTATTTTGCCTTTGACAGCTGCTTCCCTTGTGACTTTGGGAAGATCATGTAAAGCTGCATCCTTCCAGATGGGGAAAAGTGAGGCTGCAACACTAAACTCCAATATGCTGATGGTGCAGGGCTATTTGGAGGATTAATTAATGCTTTCAAAGTACTTTGTAAAAATCCCAGGTGCTAGTCAGACAATACAAATGCAAGCAATAGTCTGATTCCTTCAGCATGTCCTACTCGATGCTGTGTTGTTCTTTGGCAGCAGTGCATGGTGCCATGATGCGCCGTGGTTTCTATTTCCATCTTCACACACAGTTTACACTCCTGTTTATGGGATGTAAACAACAGTGCAGGACCCAGATCAGTTTTGGCAGCTTCCCCTCACTGAGTCATCACTAAATCTGTGCAGCAGGCTCTGGAAATTGGGTTCCAGCTTGTATGTGAAGAAGCCTACATTGCTATTGCATGTGTTAGGGGTGATGGTGGGGTTTTTTATTTCTTAGAGTGGGAATCTGGAAGTTGTGATTAAAATCCTCATGTTACTGTTTTAATTGAATTCCCATGGTGGGGCTACACCAGAAAACCCCCTAGGTAGTAACATCCTTCTGCAGAGGTTGTGCATGGCAGGATGCAGGGGCAAGGCTTAACTGAAGGGAGACAGATGTTGTAAGGTCAAATTATGGACTTAAGATTGGAAAATGCCTCTAAGATCATGAAATGCAACCCCAACCTATCCCCACTGTGCCTTCTAACCTCAGTGCCACATGTCCACCTTTCATGAATGTCTCCAGGGATGCTCCTTCCTGTGGAATATCCAGGAAGCTTTCTATGCACTGTGGAATCACACTTCATGTTGTAGCAGCTCTGTTATCCTCAGGCCAAGAAACAGCCTTGTGCAATGGCTGCTGCTGTACTAGTTGGAAGAGCTCTATGAAGAGGGCTGGCTGACAAGTTCCCATGCAAATAATCCTGTTTTGAAACAGCAAATCACTTGTCAAATAAATGGAAGCTGGCACAAATTATCCTTACTCACCTACAAAATTGATTTTCGCAGATTATAAACTATGACATGAGTGTGATGGGCTCTGAATTCTTAATTCATAGGCTCTGGATTTTTTGATGAACTGAGGAGGGAAGATATGGGTGTGGTTTTTTTTGGCAAGGATTGAGAATTGTAGAGGAATTTTTTCAATCATGAAGGCTTAGGTTGCTTAAACCTGCAAGAAGTCTGACTTCTTGTTTTCCCCTCCAAAGAGGGGGAGCAGACAAGGGAGTGATCCTGGAGGGAGGTCACAGCTTGCATGCTTCTGTCTGCTGAAATAGAAGCATCTCTCACCCACTGCACATCTCTGCAGTGTCTCGGCGGGCCAAAGCTCCTAGGATTGGGTGCTAACTTCATTTAGGTTTTGAAGACACAAAAGCATGTAGCTCCTTTTCTATGTGATTCAGGAGGAGTCTTCTGTTGTGTGGACAGCCTCAGCCCCAGCAAAAAGGTTTTATATCAGTCGTTCCTCTACAGTCTGAGGAGCAGGATCCTTTTATGCCCTGAAATTAATTGCTCAAACCACAGCTATAGTCGAAGGTGAATTATTTTCTGTATGCCTTAACTGTGACTCTTAAAGCTAACATAACAAAGTTAGAGACTGCTACAGCCATCCATTCCATACAACTTGCACAGCCATCTCAAGGAATCTTTGGGGCCATGTGTTGCACATCAGCCTGTTGATATGTGGCAGATTGCAGGCTTGGAAGCTCGTTATAATGTGTGTCCTGAGATTGGGTGCTCAAAGATACCTAAGCTTTTCTTTTCCATGCTCATCTAAATAGCTTTGATTTGGGTTTGATAAGTATCATAGCATTTTTTAGTTGAAATAGTTTCTTTCTACTGTTTGCAGAATAATCCCCCACATGCTTTGAGTTATGAATTTCCCTTCATTTTGCATGTCCTCTCAGAATCCTTTCTGAAGGTGGGTTTTGGGAATATTTACTTTTTCAGGATTGTGTCCCCACCTGCTAACGTGTTTAATATAAATTTACTGCCTGTCCTTGCTGATTACATTATGCATTCTGGGATGATGGACTTGTTAAGAAAGTGAATATGGGAGACAGATTTGATAAAAGACATGCCACATATAATGAAGTTTAATGAAAATAAAAGCTTTTGGTTTTGGTGCCCTGCCCATTAACTTAAGTGTGATTATATTTATTGTCCATCAGACAACTCCACAGAAGCTTAGTCAGAAAATGCAATTTTTGTATTGTAGTATAAAAAGAGGAAAGGTTGGGAGGCAAATAGCGTTTGTGAAGGTCATGTTAAACGTATGAAAATATTGCCACTGACCTTGGCAGAGATCATGGAATCATTAGGGTTAGAAAATAGAGCTATGGTCACCTAGTCCAACCATCCACCTACCTCTAATACGTTCACAAAACCATGTCCCTAAATATTATACCCACCCTTTCCTGAAATATCTCCTGGGATGATGACTCCACCACCTCCCTGGGCAGCCTGCTTTAATGCTGACTGCTCTTTCTGAGAAGAAATTCTTCCTAATATCCAACCTGAACCTCCTGACGCAATTTGACTGTTCCCTCTTGTCCTCTTGGTGGAAACGAGATGGAACTCATTGGCAGTTGTTGCCTGGGAAGCAATAAGAAAGATGCTAGAACTGTTTTTTATAATGGCTGAAGCTGTGTGCATGTTTTCTAACAAGATCCTTACTGTTTACCATTATGTTCCTTCCTGGTTCTGGTGGTGGCTTTTCCTGGAGATATCCGAGTATCTGTATGTGGATGTCCCACTTCCCACATAGATTTCCTGGCTGTGATGAGAACCATTGGCTTGGCAGGATGCAGTCACAGCTGAAGGAGCCTTGTAAGATGAGCAAAAAGTTGAGACAAGCAAAAAAATCATAGATTAGTAGAATCGTTGAGGTTGGATCATCAAGTCCAACCCCTCACCACCATGCCCACTGATAGGCAGATAATGTAATGGAGAAATGATTGTTTCTTGTTGAGTGAGAAACATAAGCCTGTATAAGATTCAAGGTTACATTGGAGTCCACCTACCTGGGGCAAAGTGCTTTGCCCTGGTGCCAACCTGCAGAGCATGGCAGAGATGGACACTGAGAATGAGTTTGTGGCTTAATGTCAGCTCTGCTTTCCTCCCTCACCTCTGCTTCCTTTTATGTAAGGCAAAAACAGTCCTATCTTTGAGGTTCTGGAGTTTGTTGGAAAAGGTTCTGGAGTTTGTTGGAAAAGCATGAAAGATTGAGGGAACGTAGTTTTTAAGAACGTGGCCACGAAATCGTTTAGAGCTTTCCCACTGATATAATGGAGAGTAAATATCTCATGGAGGGGGAAAGTGGGTTTGTTCTGTTTGGCTTTTTCTCCTCCTTTTCATTTTGTAAA
>PPHD01014921.1:5649-16406 GCA_002909625.1 Bambusicola thoracicus | reverse complement strand
AAATATATATATATTTTTGGGTGGGGAGTTAATTTATAATTTATAATCATTCTAAGGAGCAGAACAGATAAGGGGAAATGTGTTTAATGAAAATGTTTACATATAAAACCACTTATCTTTTCTGTGTTTTCCATGCATATCCTTGACATTTTGGTTTAATTATAAGAGATGCTTTTGTTTAAATCATCGTGTTACCCTCTTAGCGCAACTTGTCTTATTCCATCTCCTTCTCCAGTGTGATCCAGAAATGAAGTCAAAATGCCAAGGTGTAAAATCTCTACAATTTCCATGGCAACAGCGGTATGATTTAGTGAATACAGCATTTTATTTTCTAGGGAAGATTAGGTAAATGAGAGAAAAAAAACTTTCTTACTGAAATATTATTTCACTTTGTTTCAAGGTATGAAGTACAATATGAAGCTTTAGATTATGATATGATGGTATGAGATCTTCTTGGACAAAGCAAGGAAACAAGTGGATTGTCTGGTACCCAAATAGAAATTCTTCTTGGAGATAAAAAACATTACTAATAAAGGAAGACCAGTGATTTAGCAGCCAATGTCTGTCTCTGGTGAAGCAATTGGACCCTTGTCCCTCCAAGAAGATACGGTAGAATGCATGCTATCTTGTATGGAATTTAAACCTATGATTTTATAAATATATGGATTGATGCACATTAAAATGAACCAGGGTTTTTGAAAATGGGAACATAAATGTGTCTGTAAATCCTTCCTGTAAGTCTTATTTAGTAAAGGGTTGTTTCTAAAGCTAAAATATTTTTAACATCATGCAATAGAGTTTTCCCAATATGTTGCAGATGGGGAAAACACATGAACCTTGCGGGTCAATAAAATGAGACCATTATTGACCAAGTGGATGGCAAGTGAATTCCAAAGATGAGGCTATTTTAAGCTAATTAAAGGTCCCATCTACTATATGCGAAAGTAGGAACATCTGCTACTGTTTCCTACTCAAATTACAGGTTGAGTAATTACTTTCTGCCTAATTGAGCTTCTGATTAATTTTAACTGAATTTAAGCATTTGTCATGCCTTTTCACGTTTTGTTGCTGCTGACAGTACAGTGGAGTGGACAATGGTGAGAGAACGGTTGGCTTGTGTTGCATGAGCAGTACATGGGCTACTGTTTTGGGGAGCATGTGAAAATTATGATAATGATTTTGTGCTTGATTTTTATAGCTACTAGATGAAAGCGAAGCCTTAAGCACTTTAATTGAGAGAGACCTCTGTACTATAAAAGGTCAACAGCAGCTCTAGAGATAAACAAGAACTCTATGGAATTAATCTCCTTTGCCCCACTGCACTGCCTCCTCACATCACTCCCACTCTCCCCAGTCTGTTTGTATTACTTTTACTATTTGTATTTATAAATACAACTCTGTTTGCTTCAAATGGCATCTTCAAAGTGAATTCCAGAAACAGATGACTGCAGAATGATGAATTTATGGTGAATTTATAATTTCCTTTGCAACGATGAGTAATTCAAACCTTACCTGATGTCTGATGGAAAAATGGTAGGGGTACTTAACAGATTATCTACCAAAACAAAACAGAAAATAAATTTGACAGTGTATCAGTATTTGTTTTCCACTTGCTTAGTATTACAGTTTTAGATCTGCTTTGACTTCTGGAGATGGGTTTTATAAAAATGCATGTAAGTATGTATTTATTTACCTATTCATACAGATAAATGAATATATTTTAGAAGAAAAAACGTGAAACCACTGCATTGTGTAATAAACATATATTGGATTATGTGGGAAATGTGGTACAGTGACAAAATGCAAGTGATTTTGTGTGATCACTCTACTTGTGATACTATCTTTAAGGAGACTTCTGTTGAGCTAAACTGAGTATCAGGTTTCACCAACTGTGCCTTACAATAGATTGTGGCTAGATCTGACATGGCCCCTGGGAAAGAGTGCTGCCCTGTGTCACCATATGGCCTAGAAAGGGTTTTATACCTTTTACAATATCATGAGCAGGGGGATTCATTACTAAATCTAGGCATGATCATTCCTAATCCCATGAAGCTACTGATTTGTGAAGGATATTTTAAAGATGCTTACTGTGAATAAGCACAGTATGAATGTTATGCAGATTGTCAGATATAGGTTTTTTCCTTGTATTAGTTTTTTGTTTTCCAATAATTGAACTCCTCCAGTGAGGATATATTATTGACAATAATTGAAATAATTGATAAATATCTATTGTAATTCATAAATATATGTTGAATCTAATTTTTTTTGCTGGCATTTCATGGTGAGTTTCTGTCATGGTTTTATGATTCTTTGTTATCAGTATTCCACATCAGAACACTGTGTAGTGCACTGAGAGTTACAGTTAATGGTCCCATTCCAGAGACTGCTGATATTTTTCAGTTCCTGGTTCTGAGAAGAAAAAGAACTACATACCCCAGGGAACTTTGCATTTCTGCTTTCCATTCAGCTTAAAAGATAAAAACTGTTCACAGATCATAAGATGGTTCTCTGTTTCCTTTCTGCTCATCCCGGCTAAATGTCTCACCTTCAGAATTAGAGTAAGGCCTTTGTTTTTGGACACTCTCTTTCTCATTTTACTTGATTTCTTAGCTTCAATTGTATTATATTGTATTATGCCATGTTATCTTGTATTCCAAGATCTTTTTTTAGTAAATTAACTTTCCTCCTCAGATTGTTGCTGCTGTTTTATTTTAGGCCAATCTCCTTGCCCTTTCCCTTTTTTCATTTTCGCCTTTCCTGGGGCGTGAGTCTGTGGGTCCCTCCACCCCATTAGTAATGGAACTGGTCTGAACCAGCCCATAAACCACTGACAGTTATGTATCACTCAGTAGGTATGTAATTAATTCCCATAAAAAAACCCTCAAATTATATAGTTTCTTAAAAAAAAAAAAAACTTTCAAATTTGTTGACAATGTAGCATAATGCTGAGGTCCATTATTCTTGGCCAAAAAAATTCTCCTTAAAACAACTGCAAACTTGATCTCTTTTCCAAAATAATCTGCTTTTTCCCCATAATATACTGTAGAATTTCACTTAATGTAATTATCACTTTTCAAGATATTGATGCTCTGTGACTTTGATATGTCTGAAGAAAATTGTTTATAGTACACTCTTTTGTCTACGCAGCAGTAGGCATCTCTACCTTTTCACTTCTGCCCCTGTATCCAGAATAACTTACATTTAAGACATTATTCTATAAAGGTCCCATTTCATGCATGTATTTGAACTGCAAGTTCATTTATATGTATTGCCATAGCAATATGACAAAGAAATTCAGATGTGAATTTATGAAGAATCTGATGGGATATTCAACTGCTTTCCAGGCATGTACTAACACTGTTAAACATTCTATCTCCATCCCAACCCATGGGACATCTCTATATAGCTTTTCAGTCTCCATTGTCCATCTCCCAGTTCCTCAGTTTATAAATAGAGTGACTGAAATACTTGAAAATCTACATCTGAATATAAGAAAGTAAAATCTAATTACTTTTCTCTTATTTTGACAGAGATAAATTCTGGTTGGCATGTGCTCTGACTGAGTTGCCTTTAGAGCAACTTAAGAACTGGAACTCTTAGGGAACAGCGGAGTTGAAGAACCTCAGTTATATGACCAAGATCATGAAAGTCCTCAGATTGCCTTGCCCTTCAAATAATACTTGGTAACTGTTCCTTTGCTTTCATTTTGAACACCTAGGAGTGCTTTGAATTTCTGGAGAAGGAACAGGAAAAAGTAAAGCCCAAGGATCTGTATGGAGAGCATTATGTTCAATGGGATGAGCCTCAAACATAGATAATCTTCTCAAGGTGTTCAGGGAATCATCTGTATGAAATCAATCACCTAATAAAGCAGTGAAAATAAAACAGAACAAAACAAAACAAAAGAAAACCACACTGAACACTACAGGAAAAAAAGAATGTTGCTGATTAAGATGAGATATTTCTAGTCTTGATTTGTACTTGATTATACATTATACTATAGGTTGAAAGAAAAAAAAATTGATGTAGTACCTCAGTATGTGTTTCTAGAGGACAATAAAAATGTATTCATTTCAATCTTTTGCTTTCATATGATTACGCACCAGCTGAGACTAACTAATGTGATAGTCCCAGTCTGGTTTCAGTGGGAAATGACACAATTTGTCTAAAAATTTACCTCCAAAAATATGCAGATGCCAAGAGCTGGGACATGAAGCATAATCAAAAAAAAAAAACCAGCATGATGGATTCCAGGAGCAGTTTTCTTCACCAGAATTTCAAATGTTTTAGGACAAAAAGAGTCAATCCATCAATCAAGTAATGAAAGAATTTGTTTTCATAATGCCAATGCAATTTCTGTGGTGTGTGTAGCCCCTACAGTGCTGTGCTGTGCAACTATGTGTGTGTATCAAGGCAGGTCATATAGATGCATTATGAGTAGTACTAGCACTGAACATATGGATGCCTTTGGTCTTCATTTCTTTTTTTTTCTTTTTTTCCATTTGATCTGAATAGTCAGTTTTTTTCTTAGCATGTTGCTGGAATATTGTGCATTTGAGTTCTTATTGCTTCATTTTTTGTCTTCTGTTATTCTCATCACTCCAGGTTCTCCAGCTCCATCAGATACTACTGATAGTATCTTGTGCATCTCCCCTCTGAAAACTAAGCTTAGATATCATGTTATAAAGAACTCTCTACATAGAGATTTGTTATGGTGATGAAAAAGAATTGTAAGATTAATTAAAAAACAAAGTCTATAATTTATTGTACTTTTTTTGTTTATCAGAGAAAATTACAGATTTCATGTTATTGTAAAACTATAGGTAACTGCTAGATCATAGAATCATAGAACCACAAAGGTGGGAAAAGCTCTCCAAGTTCATCCATTTCAGCTGTGCACCTAACATCAACATTTACCTACTAAACCTTATAGATATCTAAACACAGCATCTGAATACAACAGCTAGATCTATTCCCATGACGTTTACAAGAAAACGGAAATGAACAACAAAGATTCAAGCACTTAAAGAAATAACAGCAAATGGAGAAATCACATATACAGAATTAAAACTACAGTAAAAGGGCTATGAAGACAAATGGTGATGAAAAGAGACAATGAGACTAATTTTTGTGCAAGGAATACAATTAGATTTTTTCAATACTTACAGAATTTTTATCAGACTTCTTTTTTTGCATAACTTGGGAAAAAAAAAAAAAGAGCGCTCATAGAACTAATTCATTAAGTAGACTATAAACTCCAAATTTTTTTTGATTGATTCACGGAATCTAAAACTCCATGGTTCATCAATTTCAAGATTGTTGTACAGTAGTTTCAGGTCTGGTTTGCTGGTCATCATACTTACTGGGTTTCTTGTAATCATCCAAGTATCATAAAATGTAAACTTTTAAATTATCCTTAGTAGTTTTGCAAGGGTATTAGAACTTTCATGAAGAATTTTTCTTCTTTGAAGTTTTGGCTGTAAAGTTGAGCCAAGTTTCCCAAAAGTATGGGAGGATATGTTACAAGTGACTTTCATTTGCGATTTACACACGCCAGAAGGAGAATTTCCCTTTTACTGCTGTGTAAGTCCAAACGTTCTATGTCTCAGTTTATAAGTGAGAAAATTTTACAAAGGCCATGATTCTGTGCATCAAAGTCTACACTATTATTACTGTATTGTATCTTGGGATCTGCTTTCTTTTTTTTTTTTTATTTTTTTTTTTTTTTTTTCTCGCAGGAGAATGATTTCTGTAGTCTCCCTTCCCTATCTTTCTCTACTGTATTCCTGAAGGTCTATTGTCTGTAGGAAAATATGCCAGTGTATTAAGGAGCTTTTCTATCACCTTTCCCCTGAATGTTTATAATTCCTAGATTTTCTGAAAGGACACTTATTTGCCCAAATCACACCTCGAATATTATTATCTAGTCAAAATTATTTCTGAGATTGAGCTGAAGAATTAAGTACTTCTTTCATTAAGTAGAGCTTTTGGCCTGGGAGTAAGTAGTCATTTTCTGACCCATCTAGTTAATGTCATTCCAAAATACTACCGAATATGTTTAGGCAATTTCAGTCATTTAGATGATGTTTTTAAAAATACTGGGAAAAATTGTTCCTGGACAGAAATACAGATGCAAAGTAATGCATGCATGATCCAAAGGAAAGACTTGTAAAGCTCAGAGGTTACATTCTCTCACTGATAACAGCTGTCTGACTAACTAGCCCATGTGTCACCATGAACTAGTCTCAGGATGTGCTGCCACTTTTAGAAAAGCGTTTTTGAGGAATTTTTGATGGATGCAAACAACTGGTATTTTGGTGGTAAAATGACTATTAGACATTTTCATCAGTTTAAATAAAAGATCGTCTGATCTATTCTGGATTTATATGACCATAAATGGAATCAGATTTTGGGCCATACACAGGCTGTATTGCAATTTGCAGTAAAGAAGTTATCCACAAATAACTCTCTTGGGGACCTTTACATAACTTAAACATTGTTGTAGACAGCCTACTTATGAGTGACCAACATCAGCCATAAGCGAAACCCTCTGGTCTGGGTTAAATTAAACATGATTTTTATTAACACACCCTCAGGCAAGAGTCTGGGAACACAAATGAGCTTCTACCAGGCCATGAAGATAGACAGATTCATGTGCCACTATTTCTGCAGGGAAAGAATTTCAGAAGCTGTAGAACTTCACTGAAATTGTGCAGATAATCTCATTTAAAATTCATTAGTCCAATATAGTTTAACTACTTTTTCACTTGGAATTTTCACATAAAATAAGAGTTATCATAGAGTCTTATGTGAGGGTTATGTAATGTTTTTGATACACACATCATATCATCAGCAGTCAAGATCTTAGATTGGTTGCAAATGCTGGTGTTCAAGCACTCTGAAAATACTGACTGGTGATCATCGTTAAGATGGGTTTCATGGGATTGTAACCTAGCTGTAGCACCGTTAAGTGCCTTCTGTATTTATTTAATGAAATAGAAAATGAACCTGCTAAGACTTTAGATACTACAGAAATAAAAGTTATGTTAAGAAAGTATTAGTATTCCAAATTATTTTGACTAAATGGAAAAATAATGAGATGCATTTCAGAAAAGAAAAGTATGAAGTGTTACAGTTAGGTGGGAATAATCAGCTGCAGAAATGCAAGATGCCAGCAATCTGATAGCAGGTTTTCAGAAAAATATCAGAGAGTTGCGAAAAATCACAGGCAGAGTATAAATAACCATGACATTGTGGAAAAGGTGGAGCAACAGCATTGTGTCCAGGAGCTCTGCTTGCTTGGCTCTGCATTTCTGAGGGCCCACATGGAATATCATGTGTCCTTCAGAGACTGCATTTCAGAAAGATATGGAAGAAACAAAGAAGACCCAGAGGAGAATTAAGAGAATAATCAGCCAAGAAAACATGACCTTTGAGAAAAATTATGATTGGCTTGTGTTCATGAAAATGAGAGATTTAGAGGAAGGGGATGCTCAAAGTCTTCAAAGGTATAAAACATAAAGATAAAGGGAATAATGCATTGTTCATTTCCATAGCAGGTAGAAACAGAGGCAATAAGTTTAAACTGTGAAGCTGAATGCTCATCTTAGGCAGTGAAAAATTTTTAAAGGAGTAGGATGGTGCAGCACTGGAATGGATCATATGGGGATGCTGAGAAATCCCCTCAACAAATATATCAAACAAGCAACTACCTGTAGTGACATGGCTTCAGCTGATCCCACTTTGAAGAAAGAGAATTAAATTGTGTTTTCTGTAAGTGCCTGTGTCAGATTCTATGATATATGTTAGCTTTCTCCAAACATCACTATAACATGCTTAACATCACAGTATGTTTCTATAATTTTTAGCAGTGCTTAGGAAGCTTTTGCATTAGAAAGATATCTTTTAGTAAGAAAGATTTAAATGACAAGATTTAAATGTTTTCAGGATGACGGTGCACATTTCTTGACGTGTTGACTTGAGAAAAAATTGAAGGATGGAAGTAACAAATTAGGCATGATTCTATTGTATGCACATGTGTATTTATTCTCTGCAGTGATTCCATGGCCTAGATGGGGTGAAGAGTATTTATAGAAAAAAAATCTTGGGACAGAGAAAAGTTGAATAAAAAGATGTTGTTAACAGAATTTATACTGTGAAAGTATCTACCAGGAAAGATTCTGAGATTCAAAGGTTTGGTATTATTATCTGCACCTAGAACATGTCTGGGGAGACAGGTAATTATGTGCATTTTTAATTCAGTTTGTTCTTACCAACATAATGCATTGCTAGAAACAACGACAAAAGTCTAGGAGAGAATGTCATTGATCATAGTCTAGAAATAACAGCAGCAAAGTCAACAGAGAAGGGAGAGGCATAGACTGTTCTGTGATGTAAAACAATTGTAATATATGAGATGAAGCATCATTTTTTTCAACACTGAGAAGCAAAGGAAGAATATTTTAAAAGGAAAAAAATTCCTAAGGGATAAAGAAATATAAAACTGTTGAATTTTTGAGTCATATTTGTCTTGCCTTTGCTTTTATTCTTCAAAGTTTGAGAGAGACAATAGATAAGTTCATGAACAGAAAGTTACACATGCAAGTTCAGTGATGACCCAGGATTATCAAGATAATAGAAAGCTTATTATAGAAGAGCACTGCTTTTAATCAACTTTTCTATAACTAAGAGACTATCCATCAATGAGAAATTTTGGAACAAGAGATGGAATATAAAGGGAAAAATATATAGGTAGAAATTGGCACACTCCTTTCCTTCCTAGCCTAACTCACTAAGGCACTTGCATTTTTAAGGCTTAGTACAGAACTAACTCCTAGATTTCAGCTCTCTATGTATCTCTGTAGATATAGAAAAGCGCTTGTCAGACTTCCTTCTCCACTGTACAGACATGATATCTTTTTTTCTCGTCAGGTGCTTTCTTAAGTTATACTATTTAAAATTGCTTTCATACAGAGCGGTAGGAAAGTGATGCATTTTATGCATCCCACCCCTCCTGGCATGAAGGTTCATTTTCAGATTGGAGTTAGAATAAGAATTGATGTTGGATACTCGCTTATTCTAGGCAGAAAACTTAGGCAAAGTGACTAATGTATAAATGATATTCAGTTCATCTGGTACAATAACTGTAACAGCTTACAGATGACAGAGTGGCACAGGCAGGCACTGTGCTGGTTCTGTGACAAACATTTATTATGATTGAAAAAGAATGTCACAGTGAGAACCAAATATAATTCAAGTATTTGTTGAGGAATATACATGCCCCACTGGCAGCAATATAGGGAAGTGAATTTAATGAGAATATCATTTTAACTCTCAAAAATTTCCTAAGAATTGATGTTACAACTTTGAAATTCTTATAGTTTTGGAATATTACAGAAGAAAAAAAAACCTGCAACAATAAAACAGACCTGAGGACAAGTTTGAAAACTGCAATTTTATTAGCTTCTTGTTTCGGGAAGGACTGCATAGAATCAATCTTGATATAAATTAATTCAGTCTTGGTTTCAGATATTAATATTTGCAAGTGAACTTAGATGATCTCTGGGAAATATAAATATTATCTCTCCCTTTTCTTGTGAAATTGAGTATCTCTTTAAATGATAGGATACTTTTTTCCAGTGGTATTCCTGCCTCAATTGGTAGCCACTTAACTTTGCTCAGCAGAATAGTTGTGTCATATTTTGAAGGAAGGTAAGGGTAACAGCAGCTCTCTGGCAGAGACAAGAGTAAGCTTTAGCAAACCACAAGAGCATACAAACTTCTTAACCTGAATTTATCTTCTCTTCCTGACCCCCATTTTTCTTATTTCACATGTCAAAGGCAATATCAGGGATGTTATGTGCTTCTAACTGAATTCTTTATACCAAAATTTTCTTATCTAATCATAGACCTCACACAGGTCCAAGAAAAGCACATCACTACCATTTACTGCCTAACTGAGATGATTATTTGGGCATTAAGGGTACACTGCTAGAAAGAAGGGAACCACAGCAAAAAGAAAATATTTCATCTGATCCATTACAGAATTGGGTTGTGGTTTATAAAACTAGGAAAACTGTGAATGATCTTCTAAACTCTGAATGTGGGAAAAAATTACAACAGTGGAAAAGTACCCAGTTCGAGGAGCTGTCTCTGGCAGCTATAAGTTCTTGCTTGCAGGATGAATTGGAGACTGCAAATTACTCAAATAGGTAATACAAAAAGAAGCATCAGTTAAAATAAGATTTCAGGAAAAGTATAAGTGCTTTTAAAAGAAAGATAGAAATTTAAGAAATAAGAGAAAAGTACTAAAACATCTAGCCTTTCATAAAGACATCAACACAAGGACAGCAAGGATTTGGTTAAAGGTGGCAACCAATGAAAACCAGCAGTATTGAAATTTGAACTAAATAGACAATGCAGTGTAGGCCTTGATGGGAATGGATTAGTGACATGTGATAAAAAATCACAGAACCAAATGATGGTAAAAAATTATTCACCTGAATAAGGAAAGCAGAAGCTGAGTAGTGAAAAGGTGACTTTAGCTGTTATATGTCAAGTGATTCAAAGGAGGTTACAAAGAAACTCCAAGGAGAGGCTTACACCCATGCTGGCTGGGCAAATGTCCAGATAATGCACAGGATATCATTTCAAGTGGACAATAGTCATCTCATGGAATAGATGATTAGGAAGTTTGTGAAGTAAGAGGCAACAATTTATGTGGTACTTAATATCATACAGCATTACAGATCAAAATT